>NNCF01127356.1:2881934-2906889 GCA_002313205.1 Laupala kohalensis
ACGCTGTACCTGTTCTGTAAACCCTGATATGACGCTTACGGTACGCTCATTCTTTCACCAGAGCTCCCTCCCAAAGAAAAAAAAGCATCGAGAAAAAATAGTAAATCATCTGTAGAAATAAATTATAGAAAATTGCATGAATAATGAATTTCTAATTAAAATTTATTAAAGTACTAGTTTACTAATTAACACGACAGTTACTCCCCCCTAATGGCACCATGTATATGGAGAGAAGCCCTACATGAGAATCCTCATCTGTGAACCAACTAATCCCTTTCTTTTCATTTATTTATAATAAGTCATTTATAATGAGTCATTTACATATCTTACATTACCAACTTTGTTTTGTTATATAACTAGCTGCGTGAGTTTTTTAAACCTTCCTTCATTTTACACTTTAGTGTTCCATATTTATCGAAATCCTCATAATTCTCCTTATTGGCTGTCATTCGATGGAATGTCTTCAGTAAGTAGTTATTTATATTTCATTTCAGCAAAAGATTGCCCTCGTCCACCTCCATATAACACACATTCTCAAATAATATGATCCACTGTTTCATTCCCTTGTAAGCAAACAAATGTTAACATCGTTTATATTTCTTCCGAGTACCTACACGTGTAGAAGATAATGATAACTTTCAGTCATGTGAAAAAGGCGACGAGCCGGGAATCGAACCCAGAACACCTGAATTGATCGCAGGGGTGTTAACCACTACACCACCCTTTCGCCCTCCACAAGTGTGCACCACTTAGGTCTGGGTGGAAGTGGTGTAAAGTTGTGGAAGGCGAACAGGTGGTGTAGTGGTTAACATCTCTGCGATCATCGAAGGAGTACCGGGTTCGATTCCCGGCTCGTCACCGTTTTCATTTGACCGAAAGTTATCACACGCTCCTTTTATCTCTTCTCTCGAAAGTTTTAAATAATTATTGAAACCGCCATGGCCTTTAAATATTCCTGCCCTAGCATACCCTGGCTGAAACCTTCTCCACTTTTTATGAGCGAATGTTACATTCAGTATAAATGTATACCTACTAATCCTGTTCGTACATATATGAGAGGATTACGATTCTTCTCTTCGGTTACAATACGCCTCTGAATCCCTGTCAAACAAGCAATTCTAACGCCAGTGCACACGAGCCACAATCGTCTGCTGTTGCTGCTGCTGCTGCTACTAGTGTCTACGTCATCGCACGTGTCTTGCGCCGCACAGGGCAATGAAGAGGGCGCCACTGTGCTCTCTGGGTGCTCGCATTAATTTTGCTGGCTCGCTCCGTCGCCGACGACGACGCCGACGCCAGTAAACAGGAGCAATTGTGTGACGTTCCAAGATAGCTCCTCTGGCTGACGGAAATGGCTACCACAAGGCGCAAGACGAGGTTTATTTTCACCAGACGCTAACGTGGGAATGGATGCGATGTACGGTTATTGCGCTATGAATTATCTGGGTAACTAAGAACAAAGATCATTACGTGGGGGAGGAGTAATTAGAAAAACTTCCTCATGGTCACGTTTTTGCCATTGTTCACGCACCCCTCCCCCTCTAAAAAAATACATATTTTAATATATTTACTTTATTATTAATCCTTTGAAGATTGGGTAGGATGTCACAACACATCACGAATCTTATTATGTCTATTTATGAAACACAAGTTTATCTCGCTGAAAGCTAAAACTTTCTGTATCTTCGTAACAATGTATTACGGAATGTTTGCGTCTGTTTTCGTTGCAATTGCCGATGTCTACGCCGCCCTTTTTCGTGCTGGGGTTTCTTATTTGTGAAAAATGTGCGCCAAGCTCAGGGGTGAATGATAATGAAAAAGAAAATAAATTAATTGATTTTTGATATTTTTACATGCTAATTAAATTTAACATAACTTAATATCAGTGTGAAATGATAAAATATGTATCCCAGATGAAAGTAATGCCCAAATAGTTTTAATTATTCGCGAATTATTCTCGGGGAGGTGGATGGTGAGCATCCGGCATCGTCATTCCCCAGCCACTTTTGGTCAAATCCCATCATCCTATGTCAATAATGTGTCATATTTTTAATTAGTATGAAATCACAAGTAATAAAATTCATCTTAAGAAAGCAATTGTTGTCTGTACTAGTAATTTATTGTAAGAAAATAATTATTTTCTTTTCCTTCCTCTTCCTATAATAACAGAAAACAATTGTATTTTTTATGATACGTTTATTTACTACACAAATAAAATATTTATACAAATAATTTTTAATATTACAGCACGAATAAAAATATTTGTGTTGAAATCATAACTCCCACTGATCCTACGGTAACCACCACCATCATCATTCGTTTACCTCGGTCCCTCATCACATGGCCATTACCCGGGGTATTAATCTTTCTCCTCTATTTTTCTTTCAATTTCTTTATATCACAAAAAATATAAAAAAATATTAAGTCAGTTCCTCTCCTCTGTTCCTCTCTTAATTTCTTTCTATTAGTCATGATCTTTTATAGTCCCTCTTAGCTGTGTTAATCACAGTTTCCGTCCCCGCCGCGAGAAGGCAGGCACTTGTTCTGCTTAGTTTTAATTACCTGTCGTATATAAAACATCTTCGTTGTCACTTCCTGATGTTCTAAGCCACTTTCAATTCCCGTGTCCGAAGTCTACCTCAATGACAAGAACGATCAGAAGTCCAGTCTGTTTTCAATAACTATCTTGGTGGGCATGAAACAGACCGCCAAAATACAAAACTGATTAAGAGGACACTGTTTCCCCCTTTTGTTTTACAAGACCATCAAGTGCAGTTGCCTCTCTGGAAGTTCAGGGTTAGCATGCTTGCATGTCATTCAGTCACTCCAATTTCGATTCTCGGAGGGGAGGGGCAGAAACCATTTGTTGTTTTTCAATGTCCCAGTCCATGTAGCTGTGACAATTTAAAAGGGATCCCTCCTTCTATCCACCGACTCCCAATATCACTAACTATTATTACTACTAACTTCTTCAATTAACACCTCCACGTGGGTCAAGTTGTTGGTAAACCCAGCTAACCGACCCACCTACTAACAATAACCCACATCTTACATCCTATCGCTCCATGTAGATATGCTTCAATAACACAGCTACATTTCCCATTTACAAATACTACAAGAAAGAAGATGCAAGTCTCACGCCACCATAACTTCGGTCAGCATGCATTGATGCATGCTTGGTGTTCCACTACTTTCAACCTTCACACTTCAATCTGCTGTGAGATTTTACAATCGACTCCAAAACATCCAGGTAAGAATCGACTTTAAACTGGGAAAACAACTTCCCCTCGCTGAAAGAATCAGAAGACACGTACTAAGTGATTTTTTGACGCATCTTTACTCAGTCGACGTAAGGGACTTGAGACACAATTTATCATAAAATACTTTTTTGATTCTATTTTTTATCTTGTAAATATTACTATCCTTTGTAATGTTTTCACAAAATTTTAATTCATATCTGTCACTCTAGACTAGTTATTGTAAAATATCATACCGACCAGCATAAGGTCCTGGTGCCAAGCTCCTTTTTTGACAATAAATTAATTTATTTATTTGGATGAAATAAATAAATTTACTTATTTATTGTTTAGTTGGAAAAGTAGTTTCAAAAGATAGTAAGGAAGAAAATTGAAGTCTTTCTTCCTTACGAAGTTCAGGAAAATAAATGAATATTTCATTAACTTGTATCAACGAATGGAAAGAATTCACAAATGAAAAACAAAAAGATGGATTGATATTGTATGGAGTTACTACATTGGTTAGTGATAATGATTTCTGTTTCACCAGATAATATATTTGTGTAGAAAAGAGATCTGGAAATATTTAAGCTAATTAGATGAAAATGCACCATTTATTAATATCTGTATGATCAGTGATATTAATAAAACAATTGTCGGACAAATAAAATACCACATGGTAGCAAGAATTTTAACATATCGTCATACGACATTAATGATGCTTGTAAAATATGCATTGGAATTCATTGAAGTAGATCATAAAAAATATTAATTTCATATATTTGATTTATTTGTGATACAATTTTGCACCATCAGATAAAATTATTAATTCATTCGCGCTCATTAACGTTTTATGTTAATTCTGACACAGAACTTTCAATTATATTCATGATTAATACTTTACAAAGTTTTCAACATGGTTATTTCATTATGGATTTCATATTATGTTAGACTATAGGAGGAAAAAAAACAACTTTCACTGATTCACTGTCCCTCAAACCCATCACAGAAATTTTTTGACAATTTTGCTCGGGCATTTATATTGTTTTATGAATCACATTAGAAAATTACAGATTTTAATGTTTTTAGCCAAAATATATTGTAAAATACGATGAATTAAATAGTGAGTCATATACATTAACATAAAAAATCACTGAGTTCAGTGTTCATAGTATTAAGGGAGAAACAACTCGCATAAATAACTTAATCGAATTTATATTTCGATAGCTAGGGTTATTACGATTAGCGTAGTTATGCAACAAATGACTGTGACAATGAAGTATAAACTCCAGTCGTTAAGACGTTACGGGAAAGATTCCGTTATCAGTCACATAAAGGTATCCATAAATATAGAGCTCGCTGTCAAGGGATAAAGGAGGCACGGTTTGAATCCGATAATATTTTACATCAACGGAGTTGTGAAACTTACGTTGCATAAGTAGAGATTCTCCGAAACTTCATCATAATCGAACAAAGAAACGAGGTCTTTCAGATTGGAGAAACTGAAGAAATCTATTGCTGGTAAGTAATAGTAAGTAGCAACTTTAACACAAAGTTTCTTTTAAATTATCGAATAGTTTGAGGTAGTATTGGCGTAGGTAGAATTAAATCTCTGAAATATATGAAATTGACTTAAACAGTAGCCTGTACTTACTGTGATTTCAACATTGAAAACATACCTCGCCGACCATTTAAATGAAAATATTAATAGGCAATTATAATTGATGGTGTAATGCATTGCGTCTTATGGAGAAATCACTTATTTTCGAAAAAAAGATCAACTTTTAAATCTTCTAAGTGATGGAAGTTTACATTGATTTGTATTAAATATTCCGCATTATTTTTTACATCACTTTTGTCTGTAGGTCACTGGACATTAGAAAAAAGATCATTCATTTGCTGCAGAAATTACGAAACCGTTGGCCTCGGTCGCCATGTTTTCTTACACGCTGTTATGTATTGAAAACGAGTCAAGCGAGTTCCTGAATATTGTTTTGTACTATATTATTTAATGATAGATACAAATAAAATCATGTTTTTTTCTTCGTTTTCATTCATGTTGTTGTGTTTAAAACAAGTAAAGTATAATAAAGAATAGAATTTGACTAACTTCTAGGGCTAATTTTACCTTAACCAGGGTACTAAAATAATACAAACTATTGAAATAATTTGTACTAAATTAAGGTATTGCAGATCTTTCACAATATAAAATCAAAATCATTACCATGCACCAATTATACAAAAATCTTCTATCCGCAAGTTTAAAATAACTAGAAATAGGATTGTTCTGTCGATAATACTCTAATACACGAAATGCTAAGCGTTCCGAATACCAAGTTTCGTAGTCAATGCGGAGGTTTCATTATTTTAAATTAGTTTCTATTTTGTATATGTTTATTCTCATCGGGTAATTGTAACATTTGTTTTCAAAATTGTCATATTGCACAAAATCTCATCCTACATAAAAGCGAATTGTAAGGATAATGTTAATCTCTTTCTTTGTGTTCTTGCGGAGCTTTAAAACACACATTATTATTTGAATTTTTGTAAGAAATATAAAAAAAAAAGTTATATAAAAATGACTGAGATAAAATAAATGGGGAATCACCTTCCTGTTATCATAAATTTTATAATACAAGAACTGGAACTTTTCTCTGTCATACGTATTTAAGATATTACATCCGTGTTAATTGAAGTCAAGTCGTAAAATATTCACGAAACTTGGAGATATTCACCGAAGGAGTTCTAATTCATTAATATTTTCCACGACTGATTTTTACTGTTCGACTTGGACAATATTTTTTGTGAATTTAAAATTTAATAATGAATTAAGATTTTTGTTTGACTCTTTCTTTGACGATGAGCACATTATCTCCAGTCACGCGATACGGCTGCCGTTTCCGGAGAAACGGTGATTTCCACAGTCTTTGTTGAATTATTTCTTAAAATGTGCTATAAGGTATGACATTCTTTAAGAAATTGCGTTCCTATTTTCATTTAATATGTTTTAGTAGTTTTATTTATCTATGTTAAGCCAACCGTCAGGATATAAAAAACATTAACCCGCATAAGTTTCTCCAAATAAACCCATACTTATTTAATGTCAAATAATTAATAAAACTGCGGTGTTTGGAGAAATAGTAGTACGGTAAAAGAGTGTAATGGTAAATTCATTAACATTGGTTAGAGAATGGTTTAATATAACATTTGAAACATTTTAGGGATTTTTAAGCCTAATCGCTATGACGGACTACCTTAAGTGTTTTGAAACGTCAGGTATTTCAAAATATTTCCTCTTACTACAACACAAAACATCGTCGATGGAGCGCTTACAAACTTTCCTTCATAACCGTTCAATCAGTATTAAAAATGTTCTTCTATTGATTGTACTGAAAAAAAGTAATTAACTAACTAACAATTTTGACATTTGATTGTTTATATTTGTCATGCTTAATCACGCTAATAATTGATGAATTTGTGATATGATTAAGAGCTTTTACTCTCGTTTATTCAATCAAATTAAATTTAAATGAGCTTTGTTTACATATACATAAAAAGAAATACAATATTTACAGATTTATTATATTATATTGGCAGGGAAGAGGACCCATGCGCAGCTAAATGAGCCCTTGATTGACGTGGGCTGTGCACACTGTACCCTGGTATTTACTCTTAACGAATTTCTAGTTGGATTAACAAATAATCGCGACTAAATGATTATTAGGTAAAATAAAGCGAATAAGAACACGGTACTTAAAATTATAAGTAAACATTACTCTCGTTTATTAACTATTTGGTTTGTAAATGTGAGTAATACATTCCCTTTTTCTGTTTTCTTTGACACAACTCCAGATATCCTTTCTAAAATCAGCGTAGTAGCTAATAGTAGATAATGAGCAAAGATCTTTTCCTCGCAGGAAGAATTACGAAAAGAAGCCCGTGTGAGATTCTCCCTGGCCTTATGGTGACCGATAGAAGCTCATAAAACGTTATTCTGCGTGCGAAAGATTCCTCGAGAGATTTCAGGCTGACAGCGTTTATATTTTAAAGCAAATGTAACTACGGCGATGAAAACAATTTCCCGGAAACTGTTCTCTATCTTTTAAGAGATCTCTCTCATCATTGAAGTACTATATTTCTAAATCCATAATCCTCCTTTATATTACTTTTCTTTTGTCCTCTACAACTTATCTGTCGAGGAGAGTTGGTACGTTCTTGCTATGGAAGGGAGTGAAGTAAGTAAGTGAGTGAGATAGAACACCTCGTACGCTTTACTACTATACCATGTTTAATGAGGGTGATTATTATTTTTAATGCAAGTATATTACTACCTACGATCGTTGTAGCCTGTCTACTGTTTCACGTCGTTGCCTCCCCACCCGTTTTTTCCCTCTGACCACCGAGTTGTTACGTCGTTCCGCTACAGCGTGTTGTGTTCAGAGCCGTGAGCCACGACACGTTCGGACACTTCCAGCACGCTTTAAAGCGACCGAAAAATGATCCGAACCGGGTCCCATGGTCGGGGTGCAGGTTGGACTCCCACTCATTGCTGTGTAGGGGGCCATAACTGAGTTAATTACACATAGTGTAATGTACTAATAAATTAGAGGATTAATCAGCCTTGTACCGTTTAGGCCAATAATGCTTCAAATGGGCCATTTTATCGTTTTCGTTCTGCCGCATTTGTTTTAGCTGCGCGATGGGTACTTCGTTGCGAAACGATACTGCTGCTGCATTCTGTTGGCGCGCAGTCGAACTTCTTTCGGATGCAGTCTGGATGGACGAGCGTGTTGTGATGAACACATTTAGGTTTTCAAAACGTTGATCCTGGAATAATTTTAATGTCCGAAATATTTGTAGTTTTATTCCATCTAATGAATAAATATATATAAAATTTTATTCATTTAGCCTACTAATTTTTAATTTTTCAAAACATACTCCCTTTATTTATCAATATTATGCTCGCTCCTTCTCCAACTTTGATTAAAGAAATATTTCCACAGATGTTGCCATTCTTATTCTTATTTTAATTTCTTACATTTTTATAATACATTTTTATTTTTTTAAATAATTGATTTGTGGTAAAAATATTTGATGCTTTAAAATGTCCGTAGCACGAGACTTCTTTACTCTACTGTATAGTTGTACAATAACATAAGTTTTAATAATTTAATCATTTTTTTAAATCGTAATTTACTCTACAGTGTATTTAATTGAACCTTGACGTATTTCGTGGACGTTTTGATTTTCTAATTAATGAATTGGTGTCTCTCTTTAATTTTCCAATGCAAATACTTCACAGCTCGTTACCCCATGAAGTGCTATTAATTCTATTTAAATTAGTTCGTGATTAATGATTTATAAAATTTTCCACCAAAAGTCTAAAAAAGCGTAATAATCATTTTATTTCATGAATACTGTGTTATGGAGTTTACTGATATAAAATGAATGTATAAAAATATAGTTTAGTCATTTAAAATAAAAAATATGGAAGATTAAAAAATTTCTAGTGAAAGTTTTCTGCTTGTTGCTGAAGCATAAAGTATTACGAGTAGTTAACTAGTTAATCCTCCGTCCAGATACAAGTCCAATCATTACAAACTGACGAGTGTAAATATAACCCGTCAGCACCCGTCAAAGTATGACAATGATCATATTCAGCCAACATACATGAAACTCCCTCTTTGGCTCAACACAGTGCTTCATTGTGATTTATTTGAATCCACGAGCACTGTTTCAGCTTTTGTTTTCTTTGGTAAGTTTTGTTCACTTGTTTTCATGGCGGACTTGTAATATGCACAGTGTATATTTAGTACGATATTCAATACATGAACACATATTGTTCAATTATAAATAAAAATTGCAAGTGTAATGAAAAAAATAAAACAAGGTAAATTTAGTGCAAAATTAAAGAGGTTATTTGCGTTCACGTCGCTAAAGGAAGAAACGATTTTTGTAATATACGTGTTTTACTCTCATTAATATATAAAATTAGAGTGATCGCTTTTTACTTATATAGAAAAGCACGTTGTTCACATGTTAAAGAGGCAGGGTTTATTTTCTTTTGTAAAATTTTAACCTTTTTCTGGTGTGTATTTTTGCAAATGAACTACTGATATTTTATTAGTTTTGTTATCGTGCTGCTTACTGAACGCTTTCGTAAAAGACAAGGGTTGAATTTCATAAGATTTCACCCCTCTTCATAAATGTTCATTGAAGATATGAGCAGTAAAATGTGGACAAAATGACTGTTAAACATCATTGCTAGTTTATGAAGTAATGGAAGTGGTTTGGTTTTAACTCCTAATGACTTCAATATTTTATTTTTTATAATTTTCATAAAATATAACGTACAGTATAATGCAAACCGTTAGTATCGCCGCAATTTCTGCGTCTTTTCTTTATTCTCGGTATTTGTTTCATATTGGTTTACATATATGTATGTTAATCCTCATTTCTTAGTGAAAACTTTCATATTTCCATGTTTGTATTTCGGTTGTGCACATCCTTTCATTTCTTCTAGTGACTACAGAATACGCCTGTTTATATCTGAACTATCCCAATAAAATGAACTAATTATTACATTGTTTGATTTTTCTCTCAGTTCTAACTGGTTATCTCAGTTCAACTGAATTTTCGATATATGTAGGTTTATGTCTTTTGAATTATTTTGCAGTGTCGTTCTGAGAATATGTGCTTTGTACAAGAATATTAGTTTCTGCAGTTTCAGGTACCGTTGGATGGTTATTATTATTATTGTACGTAAACGAGTCGCGTCACGATGAATATTCCTTTAGTATATCCCTACCTGTTCTAACTTTCTATGTTTTTGCGTTAAACTATATTGAACAGTGGTATTTAGTTGAAATTTCAATATACAATTTTATTAGGTAAGTGTATATTTGATCAGAGACAGTCATATTAAGCTGTGGTGTTTATTTTTTTAATAATTCTGATCATATTTCAGCACTACGTCTGTTCAATGTTCTTATGGATTTTTTTGTGAATAATTTTGTTTTATTTTGGTCTCTATTCCAACTCGGAGGTTGCAGTGTCCACCACTGGGCAACGGTCAGCGCCACTGAGGTCGTTGTCTTCTCAGAAGGGAGGGGTCCACGCAGGGCACGGGGCTTCGGGGTCACCGGAATGACGGAGTGGTCCCTGGGTACTTCTGCGTAATAAATTTTTTTTTTGCGTCTCTCGCGAAGGACCCTCAGTGTCACTCCGCGTGCCGCGCGCGTGCACACTGCCGACTCCTTCTTCACTCCAACTTCCTCCTTCCCCACTCCACTCTCCTCCCACCGGTTCCCACCGCTGTCTCTGTCGACCAAGACATCGATCTCACCGTAGAACTACAAAGGAAGGCTTGTGTGTGTCCGTTCGAAATAGTGTGGTGCGGCTCTCGGTCACCACCCCCATGATACGACCTCTTTCGTCTCAACCACCGCTTTCCACCACATCTGCAATAATTCTCTCTCTTTCACACATGATAAATTCCTGATTTTTTATCATGATAGGGTATGTCTACATAGGTTTAGCTTAGTCACCTTAGCTTTCCACAATACTCAAAATTTGAGAGTGATCGTGGAAGTGGACCTGTAATTGTATGTTAGAAGTTGTGCTGCTTCGAAAAACAAAATAAGTAAATTTAGTAATTAGTTTGAAATATTACGTTTGATCATTCCTTGCTGAAATTCTGCTTTGACCTCAAAGTCGACTGTACCAGTATCACCCATCTTTGCCTACGTTACTTGTTGTAATGTTCAACGCTAACGTTACTTGACCCCAAGAGTACAGCACTCGTATAATACATCCAAATATTAGTCCGATGTATAAATTTTCCCTCTCGTTTACTTATGTTACTGAAGTTTCATTTTTACATCGTCTCCCCAAACACACATATATCGCGTATATGTCCCTGGTAAAGTATATTAAACTTTTTCGGTACTTGTGTTAACTGTGATATTATTTCCAACTATGTATCTACACAGAACTTCTAAAACATATTTAAGTGTTTCAAAAAATGAATTAAATTTCTTGGAAATTGCTTTAGTGAAATAAAAATACACTTTTTAATTGACATAAAAACGACACATCTCGCCAATCCCAAACATCTTTTTAATTTTTTCTCCTATCAAACTAATATTTTTCCATGACAATTCATTACTTGGTTTGAGTGATTTCCAAAATAAAATCCAGTATTCTGTTTTTGATGATACCGAACAATACAAAACATGAGAAAGACTTCTGCATTTGTGAGCAAAAACATTATGATCTAATATTCAGTGACCATCGCTTGTTTTCTTAAATCAATTTTATTTTTCTGTCAATTTCTTGCGCTACAGCTTGCCATCCTAGGGAGATGGTAAATCATTTTGGTCAATGTTAATTTTCATATTAGAGAAAGCAAACTCATATCCCCATTTAACATTTTTTCGCGGTGGCATGTTTCATGAGGTCGTCATTTCACAATATCTGTCATTCTAGTAATGTCAAAATTTCTCTTAGATATTAGGTAAAAGTATTTTCTGAATATCTCTTTTTTGTTTTCTCAAAACGGTTCAATTTTCCTACACTTACACCAAATTATTGAAGTTATGTCAGATATTTGTTATTCGCAGTCATAAGACGTTACGAAAATTTAGAACGAAATATTAATCAAAATAATGATTAGTTTCAAAGATAGCAAAATTAAGGTAGAGATTGGCCATAAGAGATGACAAAAACTTCTTAGTTTCATCAAGATCTCTCTTGCAAAGCGAACATTACGTATTGCGAGAAATCTCTTAATGAAATCACTAAGCGCAAGGTCACTAAAAACGGTCATCGAAACCTTCGATATAAACCTCATAACACCTTACCAGGAATACTTGGAATCCTTAAGGGACATTAAGATGTAAGGTCCATTAGAATTTCTTAATTCAAATTAATTCTTTCTTTGAGCCCAACAGAATAAGCGGGAACTCCATATTTGAATGCACTCGATTACCTTGAATCAATAACCATTCCGAACCGGAATAAAAGTATAGCCTTATTTCGCTTTCTTCATTATAAAAAAATAAATATCTATTGAAAAATGGCCTCAGTTTAAAAACCTCGTTTGTACGCAGTGCAACAGGGCCCACCCAGAATATCTGAGCGGTCCAGGTATTATCAATTAGCATGTAAATGGGTCCAGGTCTAGCTATAAATTATGTATGGAGTCTGGCGAGCTCCAGCGCCCGGCACTGCACCATTGCCGAAGGCGCGTCTCCCTCTTTTGGGTTTCTTTTTGTGGACCCCCTCCCTCGGCTCGTTCCGCCCCTCTGCCCACCCCTCCACCGATACTTCAGCCGCCACCGCGTTTTCATCTCCCTCCCTCCCGCGCTCCGCATCGTCGTTTCTCTAATGAGAGCGGAGTCGGGTTCGTATCCCGCCGCGGACGATGTCCATTGCTGCTGGCGTTACATGAAGACTTGTTCGACAAGAGCGAGGGCGACGTGGAGGCGCTCGTGGGTGCCTTGCTCGATGGCGCGGATTCGAATCGACACCGCACCTGATACTGTGCTCTGTTGACACAGACGAGAGAGAGAGAGAGAGAGCGTCATTAATGAAGCTAGAAACTGTCGTTTTTTTTTTGTACACCTCACGAGTTTAATACAAAACAAAGGCAGCAAATGATAAAACTTGCAAAAGCGTTTAAAGAAGGATAAAAATAGTACCATAATTTTTAAACAATAAACTTGGGGGGTTCTTAAAAATTAATTTATGAAATTTTTACGCGACACCCCTCCTCAAGATAAGACTTCCACAAAAATTTCAGTTTCGAAAAGTACATTTTAGGGATCACTACCAAGCTTTGAAATTCCAACATTTTTAAACATTGTCACGAACTCTAATAATTTGGATACAGCGACATGTCCAAATTTTTGCTACAAAGGATTATGAAGTGATAAAATATACTTAAAATTTAGTTTAAACATCTATTCATTCTTAGTATACAGTGGGTCGATTTCTTCCTTTCTGATTGTTTTCAGCTTCCTCTATAAAAACAAATTATTCTTCCCACACACTAATTCGTTACCTAACATCGAAGTCTCGTCTTTAAGTTTGGCGAATGTTTCAAAAATAGTAATTTATTTGTCAGAATGAAGAATCAATTGCATATTTAAACTGCAAAACCTTAGATTTTATAGTCTTCAGTATCTATCGGCGATTAGATATTAAGGATTATTGGGAAACGAAGAAAAATAATTCTTGACCAGTTGTGAAAACTGGTGGCATTAATCAATTATTCACACGGATTCGTTCGTAAAACAGTGAAAAAGAAACAAATCACAAATTTTGCATTTACGATTCAATGAAACATAAACCATCAAAAATGTTATATCAAGGTGCAATTCTGGCAATTTATATGCGTACAATTAAATGATACGCTATAAAAACCAGGTTCTATTTCTTGAGTATCTTGAGAAATATGTCAAAAGAAGTAAAACACTATTATTTTGACTTATTCTTCAAAACAATACTCCTGTAATACCTGATCAAGAACTATATAAAATTGGTTTTTGTTTTTTTTGTTAATCTTCTTGGAGACTGTTCAAGTTGTCTAAACAGTATTATCTTTTCATTGACATGCAATCGTAAAATGTTCTAAGGGTACCTCAAGTTAATCAAGATTAATGTTTATATCCGGTATGCATATCTAAACCATTTGATAGACATTTATTGACATTGTGAAACAGTCTAGGCGTGACAGGACGGTAGGAGGTAGGAGATACATTGAAGCTATGGTTCTGTGGAGATATCAAGAAATAATTTTATTCGTTTTGTGGTAGGAAAATTTAATATTTACTGATACTCTTTCTACGCGACATCAGCAAAATATGTGAAAGAAGTAGGAAGAGACCAATTCCATCACCCCAGAATTTGCGTGAATTTATTAACGATGATGTGTCGGAATTTATTAATATATATGCTTTTATATATGTTCAGAACAGATTCTGATGGACTCTTACCATATTTTGATATAATTACAACGGATTTAAGAGAATACATTCAAATGTTACTGGTGATTAGAATTTATAAAAATAAGGTTACGAACTTTAAAATCAAAGGAATGAAATGAGGTTAAAAAGTAAAGCATTTTTTAAGTTGAAATACTTTGATGAGTAGACTCATTCAATTAAATGAGATACTCAGCTAAAAGATGAGCTTTTTGAGCTCAATATATTAAGTGATGATTAGATAACAATTATCACCCTTGCATCAGAATACTATCTACGTACATTACACAGGTCATGTGGCTTGAAGAATTCACCACAGTGAGGGGATTTCAATTTGAAGAAGGGTGTATTTTTTGAGAGAGGGAAAATTATATAGATAAATATTGAATGTGAATTTCAGTATAAAACTTTGGTCAATTTTAAGTGGAGAATCGGAATACCACATTTAATTTAAAAGTTATCGACTGTATTGATTTACTATTGTGGGTGACCCGTCGCGTAGTACCCAGTGTCCTCGCCTTCTATCTCTAGTGACGCTGGTTCAAACCCTGTCTGATGGTAGTAGAATTCGCAGTGATGGACGAAGCGAGGTTCGCGTCATGTTTTCTTGGGGAACTCCAGTTTTCCCTGCCTTTCACTCAACCTCAATATTCACTCAACATTCGCCCTTATGTCATTCATGTATCACCCGCCTCGGGGAGGTGCGTCAGGAAGGGCATCCGGCCCCTTTGTAGTTCCCCTACCCAATTAAAATAGGCATTGTATCATCCTCCACCTCTGACCCCTTCAAGACAAGGGAAAAGGAGTGAAGCAAAAGTATTGAAATTCACTAATCACCTTTTATCTCGCTTGCAGAAAGTCGTATGTTTCAAATATTTATTCGGGACTTATGAATATTAAAAATATAGCTTTCTATTGAAAATAATATTTATTGAACAAGTAGTTGTTTGTATAAATATTATGAAGGAGACTAATAATTAAATAGATGTTACTTAATTATTAATCAGAATATTTAACGCGTACTTTTAATGTAATCAGGAAACAAAAATAAATCTCCAAACAATCTCTTCTCGTCTGGAAGATATCTTTTCGTTATGCAAGCGAAATCAAATCATGGGACTGTAAATACACATTATACAACGCTCTTCTTTCGTTGTATAATAATTAAGGTAATGCACAAGGTCATTAGCAATGCTCCTTCTAAAGCATTGCGCCTAATGCGAAAGGGAGGGGGGTAAAATTTCCGCTCGCCGCGCCGCCACCGTCACCACCTCCTCCGCTTTTGACTTCCAACAAACACCGTTTCCATTCCATCTTTCCTCTTCTCTTGCTTTTATCTATTCCTTTACGTAACATTGATATTCATTTCTTCATTTAGAGCTATTCCATTGTTTAAAAAAAATTAATAAATCTATTTCGGTTTTCACTTGTATTCGTTTATTTCTCAATATTTGCCATTTAATCTTCAAATCAAGAATTGTTTCATCATTTTTTACGAACAAAAGAAAAACGCTTATCTCTGAGTTAGTTTCTCATGTCTGATAAAATGTAGGTAATGTTGTCCCGCTGATATATACGAAATATTTCTGAAAAACATATCGTCAAATCACATTTCCAGATTTCAACTTTCCCAGAGTTACGAACCAGTACAACGGATTTCGTACCTGGTGTAAATTGACCCTTGCGATATGTTTGAAATTAGCGAAAGACCTGAGGGAGAAAGGACATATATTAGCAGCAACTTCAAGCATGAATCAATATGTTCGAGGAAATATATTAGTTTTGTATTACACGTAAATTCATAGTTCGACACACTCGAGAAAACCAAGAACAAAAATGGTGGAGCTCGAAATAGAACATGGCATACACGACTACACAGAGTCTTTAAGTAAAGAAAAACTTCAGTTACGAAAACATCAATTAATATGGAGTGAAAATGAAAGAGTAGTTTTGGGACTTAATTCAAAGTGGAAGTTGTTATTGAATTTTTGAAATGAAATGGACCTTAGTAATTCCATTTATTTAATTTAATCTTTTTTTGTCCGTGATTTCCTTAGAACCGATAGTATTGATTCATGTATTGAAAAATCTCTTGCCTCTGCGAATCTCTTTGTTCTATCCACGAGTGTTGTGCTTCTTCCCACATTAGTTGCCTATTTCTAATTCGCTCGCCGCTTCTCCTCGTCTCGATCGTGGTCCGAAAGAAGCGGCGTTACGTCATTCGCTTCGGCCGTTGGGTTATAAACTAGGAGCGCATTTCCATAATATCAGACGCTAACGATACGCTCATTCTTTCTTTTTTAATACAACCGCTTATGAACGATGATGGAAATAAAACATAGTATCCTTCAGAGAGTTTATCAAAAGTCCGACGGAGATCAAAACTTTCACGTTAACACCACTTGCTCCGTAGCCCACTAAATTACAGATTCCTGCTCGAGATAGCACCCATACCTGGCTCTTAGCTAATTACTATTGGCTCGAAGACGGGAAGTGGGGAACCGTGCGGAGGGGCGGGGCCCGGATCGGGGGGGGGGTGGGGGAAGCGAGNCCGCTTATCAGTCACGTGGACGCGAGGTGGAGTTTTTCAACATAAATTTAGATTGAGGAGCAATAAAACTAAAAAGGGAAACAGGCAGGAGGAAGCATGGGTGGAGAGGAAGAAGGGGAAAAGCTTGCACGAGAGGTGGAAAAAAAAGTGAACGGTGGCTTGCGTTCCCGACTCCCGTTTTTCAAAATGGCTTTCCGACTCTTTTCGTTCCTTCCTAATCTATTGAGTATACTCTCACTTCTCGTTTCGGACAGGCTGTACAATTAAGATACGGGAGAAATTTTATACAGATAAAGCGCTAGTAAACAAGCTCGATACACAGCTAATGAGTAGAGTGATTTCAGGATACGTGTGTTTGGAACTGCTAAGGACCAAGTAGTTGTTTCAAAAGCTTTGTCACTTGTCGAAGAACAGGTCACTCTTATTAACTGACCAATACCAACTGTTTCTAATGTATACTATCGAATGCATAATTTGTTAAATAAAAAATGTACTACAAAAAAAGCGATGAAAACTGCATAGCACATTACTATCTGAAAGCTAGTAAAATCCATTTTGACTTTATTTAATTTGATACGTGTCGAGAAAAATCTTGAGAGAGAGTAAACTCAGCAGAAAAAAATCGAAATGTTGGACATAAAATATAAAATTATCTATATGATTTATAATGATTTATGAGAAATTATGTCGGGCGTTCAGATTTTTTATGCTAGTAGTAATAGCTTTTTATGATTACATTGCGAGCATAATACTATCGCTACAGTTTGTTATACATAAATTGTCGAATAAGTACAAAATTCTTCCAGTGGTGTTTCTGCCGCGGAGAAATACTCAGTATTTTAGAACAACGTTTTACAATATATTTTCCTCGTAGAATTCAATACTTGATGTGCAACAGGATTTTTGACGAGATAATCCCTGTTGTATTTTCTTGTAATTGTGACAATAATGAATACAGGATTAGCTCGAAATTGATTGTTAATATCGATCACATACTGTATAATATCGTAGATAACTTATACAGTATGTCTACGATGTATAAGTTCAATATTTGCTAGCAACTGTCCATAATGTCTATTTTCATTAGTGGACTAATTCACTAGTTCAACAAGGGTAGTTTGAATAGCAAAAAATTGAAAATTATCATGAAATGTCTTAATTCGTAATACGCCTAGTATTAAAGTTGTGAAATACTTCACGCATATACATTAATAATTTAGCGAAATATACATTGAGAAAAGCAACGTCCTGGCGTGATGGAACATTCACCTTAAATTGACCTACGATCTTTGAAATGTAAAAACCAATGAGTGTCGTAACGGTAAACCACCACTTCGCCGTAGTAATAAAGGTACCGTTGACAATATTATGAAAGAAACGAAACTTAAGATACGACTTTCCCATTATAATGATTTCTTTATTTGATTTGCGCAGTGCACTAATATCTGTGTGCAAATTGAAACGTAACTGCTGAATTTGAGAATTTCTTTCATTTAAAACTACACTTTGAGAACATCATCACTATAAATACGGAGTACAAAATTTAAATATGGAGAATCTTCTAAACTTTCAATTATCAAGGAAACTAGTATATGTAGATAGTAATAAAACTTAAGAGTTGTGAATGAAATGACACATCATTGGCTTATAGTTTCAGTTAATGAAATAAAATGTTACGTTATGACTAAATGGAAATAAATCCTCGGGATAGAAAGGACTCTGTTTGTATTAACTCGAGTTAATTACGCTCGTTGTTTTCTTCCTGTTCGTGTAATGCAATTGCACCGGGTGTTGAGTTAAGACTGTGCAAGAAAAGGGGCGCGCCACAGTTGAAGTTAAAAATTACTGGATTTGCTTTCTCTCGGGTAATCTGGGCCCTAAAATATTGCTTTTCTAACCAACTACGTCACCTAATCTACACCATATCTCGTAAATTTGTGGAGAATTTCTGCTTTCATCGAGACTTCTACGTAATCAATGTATTACATAATTTAATTTTAAATACGTTCATGGCGTTTCATGAAGGCGTGCTCGTGTTCGGAACAAAACATTGATTAATAAACTTAAGAAAGATTTGAGGCGAAGAAATGTTTTGTATTTAAACATAATACAGTAACTATAATAAGTATAAGCAGTTTAGACAACTGTTATTTCCTAAAAATGATGGAGAAAATTGAAAATTGTAATATTTACGTAACAGGATTCTTCCGTGAATCTGGAAATTGATTATCTTCTGGTTTCGCTTTACTCGTGTCCCCGTTATATTTCTGATAAGTTTCCGTTCTCCAACAACATCTAACCGGATGGAACTCGCTAGATTGGAAAAGAAAATGGAGAAATATAACTCCACGAGGAGAGGTCGAGTTGAGGGAAAGGAGGGGAATGAGAAAGTAGAAAAGAACCTCAAACGTAAGACAGTCACGTGCATGCAGTTAGGAGCTATTAAAGCCAGTCTGATATATATACTACAACTTGCGTGTTCTCATTAACTTTCAAATCCACATCAGAATCAAAAATCGAAGCGAGTTCCTTTCCGATTCGAACCTTATCCCAATCTCTCCACATCCCCACATCATACCATCTGTCCTGTAAACCATTCCAATTTCCTTGAATGTCTATAGAATTTTCCTTCAAGCGAAACCAGTTACCCAGGCAACACCATCTGTTTTGTCGTTCCCATTATCCAAGTTGTTTAGTCACCAATATTAACACCAATCCTCCGTTGCACATCGGATTTAATTATACCTATTTTACTCTTACCAACAGCACTATTCCTTACCACCTCACCTAATCCCTTTCTCTTACCCTCGTCTTCTTTGTGCTTACTATAAGTGTCATATTTATTTATTTGTACCCTATATCCACTGCTCCCAACACAGTTATTCCAGGGGTTATAACACTTCGTTTTTCCTCTATTTATTTCTGTAATCTTATTTTCTTTAAATTCATATTTATATTTCAATATCCAGTCATTATGTTAAGTATTTTTATACTTGGATGAGTTTCCTCTTTTTAACTGCAAAATCTACTTGTGGCGAGAACTCATATGTCTGTCGTTCTCTTGTTTCTTTCTGCCACCTCAATTGCCGGCTGATTTGCAATTTTGATATTATATTGGTCTTATCAATGTAATATCTTTTCCCCTTTTCTCTTCCCCATCGATATGCACCACACCGTCTTTCAACGCTTCAATCAAGTGGCATAATCCCTAGCATTATCTCTAAGGCTGATGAAGATACAGTGGAGTAAAGAAAGGCACTACTCTACTAAACATGTACGTTGAATAATTTCGAGAATTTTTCTGATGTATCCGACATGTACTCTGTGTCCCCATATCATTGCTCCTTAAGTAGTTATCGGTAACAATGCTCCTTTATAGACTTGCCGTAAACTTTGCTTATACAAGTTATGGTTATGCGCACCAACTCTGTATATATGGGGTAATATTCCTTTTCTGTGATGTGTTTGATGCCCGTTATAAGTTACTATAAGTGTCGCAGTTGTTATGAAGACTTCTTTGTCAAAACTGACTTCACTACATCTCCCATCCCCGAGCTTCAACCACCCCAACTATCAAAGTCATCCTAACCATCCCCTAGCCTCAAATCGACTGCAGCTGCTTTCTTTTGTAGGGTGTAATGCGACGGCGCACGGCATCGTGGCACGGCCTCTACTGCTGCCGGTTTTTCTACCCCACCCACTTCTTCCACCCCCATCTCACTCCTACTTTCCCTATTCTCATTCCTTCTCAAGACAGAAATATGCCGAACACAATGCGTGACTAGACCCACTTACCCCGAGGTTTCGCAATTGCTGACGATGTTGTGAATGCTCACCAGCCGAGATCTTTTCGTATAATTTTTCTTCACAACTTTCATGATTCCATAACCTGACTCCTGATGAGGGGGGAGAGATAACATTTATATTTTGGATTACTAATCTACTCGAAGTTATTTAATTTATCGCTCAGTTAATGAAAGGAGGCGGACTAGCGTAGTATAAAGTTTGAGAACCCATTGCTAACGTTTATGTTTGTTGACCCCGATGCACCAGAATGTATTACTTATTCAAGGAAAGTAGTGATGTCTCGGCACTTGCGGAAGGAGTATGGTAGTGCTCTTCTGAAAGAAAAATGGCTATTGGTTTTTTTCCCGAGATAGTTCCTCGTAGAAGGTCGGTGGTTGAAATCTCGAAGTCATCGAGCACTTGCTGCCATTGTGATACTTAAAGAGTGCGTCTCGCTCTCTCATGAATAGAAACATGAACGGCTGCCACTTGACTGCTTATATACTTCGCTTCCATGTCGGCTGAACCATAATTCCGTTCAAACATTTCCACACTAGTAAATCATCTGCATTGGGAGATAGACATATCTTTACTCAGGTATTCATCAACAATAACGTTCGTTTTCTGTAGATGTCAAGTACAGTTGTTTTGTTTGTGCTCGATATATAATTGAGCCACTGGAAAGGGAGTAATTTAGTTTTGGAAATGGGTGGCTCTGAGAAAACATATTTGTAGTGGTGTTCATTGTCTGTCAATAAATACTGATCCAGAGAGATGTAATTAATTTTGGTATGCTTTCTAATTTTCTTATCTTACGATATTTTAAAAGAATTTATAATTAAAATTTTGTAACTAATATTGTATTGTGATTTATTGTTCAAGGGCCCAGTTTTCAAAGATAAATATATGTGTTAAATAATATTTGGTTCTAAGGTTTGCACTTCGGAAATTGTGCAGGACCCAATTTTTTATTATTGTACTGATAACTTATTTACTTCAAATACCTATAAACATTTAGTTGTCAATTCATTTTATTTCCAAATATTCATAAAAATATAACTTATTTAATAATGGGTATTCAATGTTTCAATAGTGTTAAAAAAACTATTTTGTTTTTTTTTACCCAAAAATAAAAATACTTCTAAAATATTCCACTGTCGCACTTATGCTCCTCCTCTAGGCTTGTGCGGGAGATTTAAATTTTATTCTTTCTCACTTGTTTCTCTTGTTTCTAACATGCTTTTTTCACTTTTTCATCTCTTCTTCTTTACACGCGATATCTATTTTCCACTAACGTTCCTTGTCCTCTCCTTTCCCACCTCACCGTCTCTTCGCCGCATCATTTCGTCTCCTTGTCCTCCCGATTTAGTTTAGATGCCTCCTCATAGCGTCCCCACCGTCTCTCCTTTATCCTCTTCCATCTTCTCGCTATCTCCCAAACCGCCCCTTCATCGTCTCCTCCCTCGCCACTTCCCCTCCCAAACGTGTCGCTCGCCTCCACGCCGCTCCATCGCTAATTACTTTTGCTTGCGTTAATGGCGCTTTTCTTTAATCAGGTAATTTCGTATCTCTTTTAAAATAATCTCGCCCGCCGCTCGGGCAGCGCTGCGAGGTAATGAAATTCTGAAGTTCTAATTATCTAGAACGAAGCACCAGCTTGGGCCTGGTCGGTCGCTGGAGGGCACGTGACGGTTGGGAATGGGGTAAGGGGGTTTGTGGGGGTGGATTGGGGTGGAGGTGCAAGGCGGCGGAGGCGGCGTGTACGTGGCGCGACGTTCACCACGGAGATTCGTCGACCGACCGTCGCACGCGCGCCAGGAAATGTTAAGAACATCGGATGTCATCCTCAGGAGTACGACGATGCACCCTCGCACCAGAAAAAGGATGAGATGATTCTGATCCAAAAGAACGGGTGAAGGGGGCGAGATCATCCGATCATAGACCAGCTTGTCTTCATGTCTTACAGAATTTATGAGAATATTTGAAAATTTGAGAATAATTCAAGAGTTTAATACCTGGATGTGTACACTCCCGACGTACTATATAAATTTCTTATTCTGGTCGTATAGCTCGGCGCAGTAGTGCCTTCAAGTGGTGAGCGAGTATCTCTTCGTTTACATGAATATACGTAGCACTTGATCATGCTAGTGATTATCGTATGTCCACGGTATATATAAAGTAAGTCGTACAGTCATAGCGCGGAGCTGCAAGTTTTTTGCCTATTTTTTGCTGCTATGTGACATTAGTCTGTTGTGTAACCTCATGTTATGGACAAACGTCTTTCGTGGACCAACATGTGACAAAAGATGTGACAACTACAGCCAGATGAAAATGGTGTTGAGTCTGGAATTGAACCAGGGATCTCCTGTTTTGATTGACCACTACAACACTCGTTCACCTCCCGGAAGAAATAAATGCATAGTCATCCTTAGCACGTAGTACGGGTAAAACTGTCTTATGCGCTCACAGAATATTAAGCCATCTGCGTTCACTTCTACCCTATATTGGGATGTGTCCCAGGTCTTCCGCCCCGGATAGAAAAGATACTGTCTTGGAAGTTGAACACCCCTACCATCAAAGCAGAAAATATTGGGTTCAATACCCGGTTTGTTGCCATTTTCATAGTTGCAGTTATCAATGTTTATATGTAATAATAATATTTTTGCACATATTTATGAAATAAAATTAGTTCCGCTTTTTTGCTTTGACTTGAAAAAACAATTTAGCAGTTTTAATAAATATTTATAGGGTTGTTACACAGATATATTAGTTGTAAAAACGTATGAATATTAATATTTTTGCGTTGGAATTGCAATAAATGGAATTGTTTTTCGCTTTAATCAAAACACAGAATTTAATTTTGTTTTATCTTGAACTTTTTTATGGAAACGGCACAGATTCAATTTTAATAACGCAATTTACATTTGCGGCCAGGCAAGAGAACATCATGATTCAAAAACAACGAGATTCACTTTTCTATTTCTGTAAATTAAGCTTGCATTGCGGTTCCGTGGAGCAAGTAGCCATTCGCACTCTCGCCAGCACAGTTCCCGCCGACCGACCGCCCTCTACATATTAACCGGCTCACCGGTCTCTGACCAGGATATCTAATTTAGATTTAGGATTCAACACGAATGTTTGTTTATTCTCTGCTCCGCATCTCCGGCTTTGCGTTGGTATGCATCCCCGACCAGGAACTCTTCCTTCACAGTTCGCGTAATTACTTTTATTTTACAGATGTGCGAATTATCTGCGGCGCACGCTGTTGGTAATCGTGAGCGTTTTAGAGCACGGTTTGTAGATACACTACCAGCACTGGTGGTTTTTGATGTTCCCGATTTTCTGTGACCATTTTCGGTGCCTTAGTATTCTTAATCCCCCTTCTCAATTGCTTCCTACCGGTATGGTTTTGTATTTACTCGCTTCATTTCTCGGCAGTACATCTGAAAGTATATAGAAAATTTAACGTCTTTTATATTTATATATTTAATTATTTATCGACCATTTACAGACGTGTATTTCTATTCTAATACATTTGTTTAAAGATATTTGAATGTATATTTGTATATTGAAATCATTTGGACTGCCAAAAACAATCTTAAACTTTTTAGATGAGAAGTGGTATCCTACATGAACGAGTGTATTTCATAGCACTTCTTTTCTGCATGCATAGTATAATTTGATTTAGAAAAAGGAGATATTTCAGCGTACACTACTGATAACATAAAAGGGCCCATTTATTTTTCTAAGTCCCATGCTCTGACCAGTTTTGGATCTGTTAGGTTTGCAACGCCTCTCTCCTGTTGCTTCCCCTTCGACAGGAGAAGTTTCGTTCGACCAATCCTAGGTCTATTTGAAACGGCGCCCATATTTGGAAGACTAATAGTACCAAATAATAACAAAAATATTATGTATATTCTTGACTTCAATAAAGTTTACCATTCTCTATATTTAAACGACATCTCGAGATTCGTTGTCTCGCAAGGTCTTCATAGGCAATGTGAACGATATTAGAGTTTCTGTAAAAAACGTTTGCATAATACTGTGATAAAATATTTTTTAACAAAATTTGAATATAATTGCAAGATATCGTATGGAATTGGTATAATTCGAATCACAAATGACTTATAAATATTCCTATAATTTCTTATATTTATACAGTGAAGTAAAGAAATCAAATCTCATTGCCTACAAATGATGTGTATTGTCGAAAGTAATTCCACATAATTTGCGATTCTCTTAAGTTTTTCATATGTGTGAAAAGAAATTAAATAAATATAGAAAACGTTTGTCTCAAATATGAACTAATAACACAAAAGTTTAATTCTCGAGTTATAAATAATATAAAACTACTTAAGGAACAAATAAATTACATCTTCTAGTGACATATTTATCCA
>NNCF01127356.1:2909164-2936270 GCA_002313205.1 Laupala kohalensis
GGCAATTTTCCACGTAATAACGCGTTACTTGTAACAGTTCTGTAGGCCCCTCCGATCCAAAACCGGAGATAAAAAGGCTGTGTCTTGAAAACCGCGGGCTATCGTAGAGAGAGATGGCGCACCCTCACTGACTGCCATATGTTACCCACGATGCCCGCTATCTGCAACGCTACGCAACAGGTCTCCTCTATGCACCCTTCTCACCCTCAACCTACCCCTCCCCCACACGCAAGCATCACCCCGAGCCCTTCAGGGACTTAATCATGTGTTAACTGCGTTGAAATATGATTTACCTTTAGTGTTAATTTATGGTAGCGTCGGACTCGCGGATGGACGTCGGCGTCGTGCACATTCGCGCCGCGAACCCCTCGCGAAGTTTGTGTCGCTTGGAGGACAATGAGCTCCATGCGGTATTTATCTCGTTAATTAGAACGCCGTGCGGTGCGGGGAGCTACCGCCGTCGCGCTGAAGACAGCGGCAGAGCCCTCGCTCGAAACGAGTGGGCGTAGGAACCGACCCCTGTGAGACACCGGAATGAATATACATTGCGGCGGCTGGGAGAAATATTGAAGTACTTAAATGGCTATCCACTCCGCGGGGCGTCCTAGTAATGATAGGACACGTGCTGTAAAAATAAAATATAAACCTTCGTCTACGATCCTCCCCAAGTAGTATTACTGCCTTACTCAGTTTTATTTTGCGTGATGCGATTTCAATGGATGCTGCAGGGGAGACAATCTTCACCATTTTTTGACTTTGTCTTGAAATTATCTTGTTCTATTTCATTCTGAATCATTCTTTGAATGAGTATTCACATGCCAGACCTGGTAGACTCTGCAACAAATTATGTTCCGTGAATGGCTTAAGTATTGACGAATTCCGAAAATTTGCATTAATTTATTTACTTGAATCATTTGAATCTGGTTCAGATAATTAATTTGTTACGAGAAATTGTTTACAGAAACGTAGTGGGCTAACCCAGAAAATAAAAAAGAATATTAAATATGTTATCGCCTTGCTTCATAGCAGTTTTGTTTGTGCAATATGCAAAATTCCTTCTTTAATTAATCTGCCAAAACTTGGAATCACATCAAATGTTTTGCAAAAAAGAGGACACTGAAGAAATAATAACTACTATACTTACGACTAAGTTGCTCATTGTACACACATTTTTATGTTTGGTAACTGATTGAGATGTTGGCTGTCGTAAATATTTCAAGGAAATATTGATGTATTTGAAAGAAATATATGGAAATGATCTATGTACAACCTCGTAAGATATCGTGTATATGTTATTAAAATATCTTTGCTTTTTTCTGAAGCTGTAACTCATCACGCTATGATGTGAAATTTAATATTTATTGAATCATTTCTATGAAATTTTACAACATATGAAAATGTATGAATATTTTTTTCCAATTGAAGACTTTATTACATAAAAAATCTTTTATTCATGAGTTCTTAATGCTTTTTCTTAGTCTTATCATTTGTTTCACTTTCATATTGAACTAATTCTTCATGTTTCCCTATCGTGTTTTCATCAGTAATTCATCAGTACTATTAATATGCTTATGTAAGTATTCTGGTTACGTCATTTTGCAACCTCAGAAGAAGTAAAAATAGTAATGACGCATGTGTTCGCTGCACCATACCGACACCATATGGCCACCCCTACGTCTTGTCCGCTACATTGTCAATCATCGCCATCATCGCTTTCCGGCCCCACATCACGCCGCGTTTTGGATGACCGTTTTGGATGAAGCGGCACCACGCGGTGGTGAGGGTTTTGGGTACGGATATGTTGAAGGCGGTCCGTAGGCGGGACCCGCCGTTTCTTCTAGCATTAGAGCGGCGTAAAGGTTAAGGGTGCATAAACACGCTAGGGCCACGCCCCGCTTACTACGCCGCCCAGGAGTTTCGGTGGGCGACGGTGGAGACATTCGTCACTGCGGCGGTGGTGGTGGTGGCGGCGTCGGTGGTGACAGCGGCGCAGGAGGCTCAGACGCGAGCAATGAAAGTGGGCGGAAGCGCTGTGGAAAAGTCTGGCGATGACTGCAAAGTGTATTATAATAGATCTGGTAGTAAAGTGTTGAGGCGGTGTGGGAAAGCAGTCGCTGAAATTTCGGGTGTCCCGCAGGTGTAGGGGTTTGGGCAAACCGGAGATGATGTTGCATATTTCTTGCGATTAAAACCTTCCCATCATGTTCCATATTTTAAACTAAAATATATACTATTCATTCTTTCATTTTTAACTAATTTTTTGCTTTAGCTCATCATTTCAACAAGGACATCGTATATTTGAGTGTAAGGTGATTTTTAAACGATTGTTATGCAGATTTATTTTCTCCTCCACCAGACAAAGTGGGATATGAGGAGGAAAATGCTCGTCCTGCTCATGAATGGGGGTTCTGTTTGCTATCCATTAAACGGGTTAATGTTAAGTAACTTGAATATAGAAATAAAGACCCACCCCAATAGTGGGAAGAGAAAACGACGATAAGTGAAATCTAGACGAATCCATCAACCGACTGAAACCTCGCAATTTGAAACGTAAGTGTACGTACAATGACGATCCAATAATTGTCTGACTGTCTGATATTACTTGACAAGTTTCCGCTGGACTCATTTAGTGTGTGAAAGAGAAAAAAATATTTATAACCTATGTGAATATCAGTGTTGGATAGAGCACTGAGTTGCTGGCTGGATGGCCGGGGATCGATCCCCGGTGAGGTGGGGATTTTCATCACGCCTCAACATCCAGACTAGCTCCCAGGCCTACTCAACCTGCTATAAAAATACTGACCACATCTCCTGCTTCTAGTGCCGGGGTCAAGAAATCGCGCGAGCTCTACCCTCCGCGAAGGCCAAAGCCCACAAAGGGCTGTAGTGCAAGGTAAGAAGAAGAATATCAGTGTATGTTTTCATTGCTATTACATTCGAATGTTAAAATTCCCAAAGTAATGTTCATGTTTACAAAGGTTTCTTGCAAATTTCCAAAACTTGTCGATAAATACATTGATACCTGTAGTTCAATGAAGAACTCTGTTTACAAAACGTTTTTTTGTGATTGATTTCGTGGATCCAGTAATAAATGTAGGCTACTTATTGTAAAATATACTTAACCCTTTCCTACTGCTAGAATTGCACTTAAACGTCATTATTAGAAGAGAAATTATTATACATTTACTGTCTAAAAAAGGAGTTACAAACTGCATATAACCACGTGGAGTACAATAAACTAATTCTCCGGAAGCAAGTAAGGGACCGATGTGGTAAAGATTCGGGTCAGGCAGCGTTATCGCCGCGCGAGTCAAGCGAGCGGATGTCTCTCTCTGCGCGCTATTGTAAGGGGATGACGCGCGCTTACCTTTGCACCTCTTGGGGTGCTTATGAGCGCGCCGCATCCCCGATAAGGGAGACTGACCGTCGGAGGAACGAGGAGTGCGGAAGCTGAGACGTTCGAGTAGTTATTGTTATATTCATGTGACTGCTGCTCGTTCAGATCTGCGGACGTCTTTTCGTTCCGAGTTATTCGTGGTACTCGTGAGACTTGAGTCTCGCTGCGCTTATGGAACGGTCCGTGTCTGCAGGGTAAACTATGGGAAAGGTATATTTTTATGAATTCTCGGCCTCTTATTCAACCCATGCCACGTCCTTCACGACACCATCTTATCAATTCTGTTCACTCCTCCGATAGTTTGGTACGTGTTATATTAACAAAATACCAATTAAATTGTATTCAATGTACTAAAAAAAATTCACAAGTACATGTTATTACAAAAAAAAAACACATTAATCGGGAAATATTGTTTATAAATCGTAAATTTTAAAATAACTCGATTCGAGATTTATTTTTTCAATTGACACCGCCTCTAGATCAGAACCTAGAGAGCCCGTATGTAAAATCCGTCACTTCCTGAAGAAAAAACCGGGTCAGATTTTTACGGATTGTAACCAAAAACTCTGCTTTATTTGTTGTCTTTTCGTACTATTACGGAAAGCCTTAATTGAGTTTACTCGGTATACAATAAAATATTCCTTTTTTTCTGCGTGTATTCTTTGCGTGAATTTTACGTGTGAGAAAACTCCCTTCTTTCTAGAGCATAAGCTACTTCAGATATAAACGTCGCCAGTCTACATTAATGTACGCTCGAGTTTTATAGCGAAGGGAAAACGCCCTCTTGGTTGTGCAGCCTGAGGTCATTTCGCACCTGGTAGGTTGGTTTAATGCGGAGAATTTGCTATTTGTTGTGTTCAGAACATGAGCGCGGACAAACTGATTTCAAATGGGTGGAGTTTAATATAAATTGTTTCTGTCAAGTGGTTTAGAGGAATTTTGGAGGGAGTTAACAACACGAGATTATTTTTCTATTCCACCGTCGTTTGTAGGACTAAATAAAATACTCGTTTCTCCGTTGTCGTCGTCTCCAAAAATATATTGGGTTTGCAGGACCCAAGTGAACTTTTTTCGACCTAGCTTTACTGTTGGTTTCGTAACTACCAACGTTTACCAATGTGTACATTATTTTTATATGGTTAATATACAACGTAAATGATTTCCTAGGAATGTAATATTCCATTAAAAACATTCCTGAAAATTGTCTCCTTTTTTCTGGGCATAATTTATTACTTCTACTATTTGTTTGATTCAGCCACATTATGTGATAACCCTTTACATTGTACCTCAATTCTGAATAAAATAACTGGGGTGGCTGGCCATGTAAAGTGATCAAGCGTCGCCGTCACTTAAGCAAAGTCTCGGCACCAGAAGTCAGAATCAGATGTCACAGTTTTAACCTCAAGACCAGGCGGGAAAACCTTCCGTTGTCGCAAAAAGGGCTTGGAAAATGGACAAATGTCGAAGCAGAGTTCGGAGTAAGTTGGCATATGTTTGGTAGTAGGAAGTGGAGGTAGATTTCACATTGCATTGATAACATTGAGTGAGCGGGTATAGCCCTTCCAATCCTCATAAAGTCGGTGCCAATATGAGTCTCGCGTAAGGTCTGAATATATTTTACTACTTAGTATTACATACTAAGAAACAATATAGTCATATATATCCAAACATTTAAAATTTAAAAATATAACAAATAGAAATTCTTTATTAGAAAATATAATATGAAAATGAAAGGTAATACCCTGAATTTATAAAAATGAATTCAAAAATAAAACTTTATATTTAATATCATAAAAAATAAAAATTCATAAAAAATAATTATTTCATCAGTAAATAATTAATGTTATATGACGTGTCCTACATGACCTTAAAAATTTTTTAATTAAATTATATTTTACACAACATCAAGGTTTTCGTATGTTACAATTTTTATTTAAAAACAATTTTTTTTTCATTTAATCAAAACTAGTAAACATGTTATAAACATAGAAGAATACTTCAACATAGAAATCCAAATCAATACCTTTTGATGGAAAACCGTGATATTTTACGTGACGGCCTAAAAGATTTTTACTTTGATTTTTTACCCATCACTCACTACTGAAATTAATTAGAACGTTCAATATCTACGCACCTCTCNTCAACATAGAAATCCAAATCAATACCTTTTGATGGAAAACCGTGATATTTTATGTGACGGCCTAAAAGATTTTTACTTTGATTTTTTACCCATCACTCACTACTGAAATTAATTAGAACGTTCAATATCTACGCACCTCTCGTACTTGGCCTAATCTTAGCTACTGTTTCCATGCCGTGATGAATGATTCGATGGTATTGGTTTTGGCAACTTAATACGGTCTTATGTGTGTACTTGCTGTCACACACCTGATGTGTTCATCAGAATAAGATTGTGGTATGTAATGAAACGATGAATCGAAATTGGGAGACAAATACTCTTCTACATCATTGTAAATCCTTCCACGGTGTCCCCGCAACTTTCGCTGGCCTTTACAACCACGATATAGTTACATACGGTATTATTGACCTTCTGAAATTGTGGTATTTTAAAATTATTGTATTGGTGTTCTTATATCGATTACAGCCCATTACAGTTGCTAGAAAGGAAACGAAATTCTTGAAAGAGCTAGTAATACCATGTTATATGTTGTTAAGAAAAAAAAGTATTGCTTGGATAAGATACGTATAATTTTAATTTGTTTGGATATTTACCAACATACCGATGTATTTTTTTTAAATTTATAACTGAAATTTGCTCGTAAGAATTATGTAACACGATTTGTCAAAACGGTTATTTTAATGATTTTAAAATATCTTGTATTGAGATTATATGATAAAAATTCGATTTTTATGTTAAGGGTGTTGTTGAGTCACAGGAAAACAAATCTTGGTGATTTACATGCAGTTTTCATTAAAAGTGTGACATTATTATGCAACCACATTATAAGTGATCTAAAATATTGCACATATATAGGAACATTTTTAGACATTTGTGATTTGGTTTTGTTTACATATTCCTCGTATTGATTTTAAAATTCTCAGCTAACTAAAATTTCTCCGTTACTTTCGTATATTTTTAATAACTTGGCATCGATGTCTTTTTTTAAGAATCCTTACGGAATACAAAGATTCCAAATTAAAATTATTAAAGAAACGTCAACCACATTTTTTTGCATATTCCTCTTGACATCTATTAACAGAGACGTACATTTTCGTTGGTATCTTACGAGGATCACTTGTCAATTTAGAAGGCATAGCTTGACGTCGATAACGAGGAAAATGAAATAAATCAAGGACATCACGAGGTGCCGCTGACATTCGAGGAAATATCACGAGAATCTTCCTTCTCGAACCCGTCGCTTCTCGATTCGCTGTGTGTCCCTCGATCTTCTCCTCCCTCCTCTCCCCTTCGTTTTTTTGTTTTGTTTTGTTTTCTTGTTTTTTCTCCTCCCGTACCTGTGCTCGAGATGAAAGATACGCATGCCAGGCGTTCCGGGACTCGAAAATTTAAAGTTGGAAACTAAAAGTGCATTTTATCGAAGTACGTTATCCGATCGGGAAAAGGAAGATGCTAGAAGACTCGGGTTGTGGTCTTCTAGGGTTAACAGCCGTGGTTCACTCGGTGGATAGAAGTCAACACTCCATTGTTTCAAGGGCGTTCGCCTTTTGTTTTTCGACCTTCAGCTGAAAGCAGTTACTCGCGTAGAGGAAAATTGTATGAAATACGGGAATATATTAACACGTCACGATCTTATCTAATTGTGGTCTGTGAGGAATTCCTTCAAATTATTTTTCTTTTACTTAGAGGTAGTTAATGATGTTTAAAATATAATAATTGTATTTATAATATGGGAATAACGAAAGTAAATGTATGAAGCAATGAACATTAAAAAGGATCTTTTGTGTTCACACGTAAAATAGGACATCCACAAGAGCTACCAGTACTATGAGTACATGGCAAATATGACTAATTTTGTCATTGCTTGCCAGCAATGTGAGATAATGACCAGTGCGCTTTTTGGGGGGATATGGAAACATATTAAATACAAATAAATACATATATAGTCAAAAAAGCAGTTACAAACTGCGTTTGACCCACGTGGAGAACAATAAAAAAATGTACTCTCCGGGAGCAAGCAGGGGACAATCCAATCAAATCCGATCAAGGAAGGGGTGGATTTAACATTTCAGCACACTGTTTAGATAAGAATAAAAAGTCAGCTAAGTGATATAATATTAACAGACTAGCTACAAATTTATTTTTAATAAAACCCAAAAAGATAGTTCACAAGTAAATATTATTATCGAGCTGTAGATTATTAGGAAAATATTGTTTATGAATAGTAACAATTAACATAACTCTAAATTTGAGATTGAAGTAGTATTAGAAGTTCGAAGTAAATATGAATGACAATTCTGACATTACTGTTTCATTATAATTTATTAGGCTTTAATATTTTTCGAATCATTGGCGTACAGTTAATTATTATGGGGTGTGTAAATTTTTCCGATGGCCTGAAGGGATGCTACCATGATTGGTGTTTTACCGATTTTTAAATTTATATTTATGGCACAACAGTTTTGTTAGATACTATTTTGGTACATACTCGTATTTACTCTTGTAGGTATAGTTTCCGTTAATGTTCTATNTGCTCTTATAGGTATAGTTTCCGTTAATGTTCTATTCTGAATAAAGAATAATCAGTTTTAAAGAATTAAGAAAGTTTTATGATTTAATATAAATAACGTACTCCTCAACAACAATTCCAAAATCACCTCAAGGAAATTTTTCAATGCATATTTATCTTCTGATATAAATAATTTATTAAGAAAATTTATTATTTGGAAGAAACAACAAATATTAGTTATTATGTGATAATTGATTTTGATGAACTTTTAAATAGAGGTTAACAATTTGGCTTTGAAATGAATTAATTGCTTTCATTACTATTGCTCTCTCGTTACACGCTGAAATATATAATTTTACGATGGAGAATCCAGATTACATTTTGAAACCCTCTCCTAAACACACGATTCGTGATGCTGAACTAAGTAATAGAAAATAATAAACCCATACGTCCTCCACTACCCTGTAGGTTGATTCCCCCACAAAAACCAATTCAAGTACTGTAATGATTATTCAATTTAAATAAATTTATCTTGTGAATTTACGACCGACAGCCAGATTACAATATGGATGCGGCAATTAATGAGTAAAGCGAATAAGGCGGTGTACGAAACAATTTATGTGAGCACGAGTACCTTCAACGCACCTGTTTACCACTGAGGACGAGCGGGGCGCCCGCGGCAAAAATGCATAGTTCATCTTCCGTCGTTAATTAGAAACTGGTCTGACCCTTTTTAAATTTCCTTTTGGCGAGAAAAAAGCGCGATGGCGACGTTGGTGGTGGCGGCAGCAACGCTGTCGAAGCGGCGCGTTCTTCAAGAGCCAACGCGCCGCCGCACCGCACCGCCACCGTCACCGACTCGGGCGGGGTGTTTATTAAAACGACGTGTGCGATATTTACGCAGTTCTGCGAATCCACGAATGGAACATTTCATCAAAGAAGCACGTTCTGGAAACGGAAATCGGCGCCGTTCGCTTCGTCAACGGCTTCGTCGCGACGCGACTGAAATAAAGAAGCGGGAGACATGCTACGTACGCGCCCGCGACACACGGCGGTGTTCGAACTCCTCGAACCGTCCGTCCCCTCCTTCAACTTCTGAAAGGGTAGAAACGGAATGCGTTCGTCACTTGTCACTCTTTCCATCAAGGTGGCACTGGCGTAACAAGTAAAACCCGAAGTGTTTGTCGGGGCTGCTGGCTAAAATACTGGTTTCTTCTCGGGCCGAACCTTATACTGGACGGATCTCCAGCAGTTTCATTCCTGGGCTGACCGGATTCTTTTCAGGATGGATGAAGAAAAGACGAAAAAATAAAATAAGAAAAGGAGACGAAAAAGTAGGCGGGGCGCAGTGGGGAAGAGGCTGCGATGGTGGCTGGATAGACGGACGCGAGGGAGAGAGAGAGGGAACACGTATAAAATGTGTGTAGGGCCTATGTGTGGGAGAAGGTTGACCGGTATGCAGGAATTTTGATCTCCGATGCGACATTCCTGTGCCCGCGGTCGGAGCTGCCGCTGCTACGGCGAGGTGGTCGCCCGGCGGCGGACGACGTACACGGTGCTCGGAGGCGGCGGTCTCATCACTCAAGACGAGAGGACCCGCTCGCTCGCCCGCGCCGCCACCACCGACGACACGCCGGTCCTTTGGAAAATCCTATGTCTTGGATCTATGGTACAAGAGTATCACGTCCAAATTTTGCTTGGTGGCGACCCCTAAAATATATTTCTTAAATCTGAAAAGCAAAAAAAAATCAACAAAATGTGGTGGGGTCCAAATTTCAAAAGTTGTTTTTTGGATGCATCCCAATCATGATCGAGGTGCATCAACTGCATCACAATAGGGAAGAGAAACTTGGAAAATTCAGATATGCATGACAACGTACTTCGATTTCAAAAGAGGCTCAAGGAAATGCTATTTAATATTTCAAATTGAGAGTGAAGAACAATAACGATTTTTTTATTTAGCCAGTAATTAGTGAGATAGAAAGTATTGTATGTACTAAATTTCACTCTTGAACAAGAAATAGAACATAATCTCATTTGACAGATAAGCTAGATTTCAATTAGGGATAAAATTATTTTATTGTGGTTTCAACGTAATACGTTATATGTCGATATTTTAGTTATTTACATTCACGGACCATTTTCGTAATGTGTACCCCAACGTAACTGTTGATTTATGAAATGTTTATATTTATATGAAACGTAATTGTGAATTATTATAAAACAGCCCAAAACATCATTCTAGCATATTAATTAAGTAATAATTTGGTATTGTCGTATTTATAATACTTGAGGAATGGGTACATATATTGTCTATTTATGATGGAAGTTTTAAATTGCCTGCGGGAAAATTACTCAACCGTAATGAATACCTTGACTTATTGTTTATGCTGAACAAAACCTGCAGTAAAGACTTATACGTTCAACAGTAAAACTAAAATTTTATTAGCACATTTCATTATAATTTAACAGCTTAATATAACATGCTATCAGAATGCTCATATACGTTTGCATTCCCACATTGTAAAACTTAGGGTGTTTCACAAGCTACAAAAGATTCTAGAAAAAAAAATATCAAGCATTTACACAGTCTGAATAATTTATTTTTTAAGATACATTTTATTGCAGAATTTGAGTACGTCCTGAATGGGTTGACTTCATGAATCTTATTTGCTTACCTAATTCGCATCTTTTATTCAAAACTTATTTACAGATAGAGCAGAGTAATTTGAACAAGTTCGTCTGCGTAACTGGAGGTCTTGACTAAATCTGTTCTTATTGAACGTCGAAATTATTGTTATTAACTTAAGTTTACGTATAATTAAATCAATTTATGAAGATCTAAGTCAAGAAAACCCACATTTTGAACAGTTATTTTTTCACAGATGCTAAATGTTAGGGAGAAAAGTTTTGTATAAAGAGGTAGAAAGTCGTCTATCCTATTTTGTAAATACAAAAATTAATATGATAAAAAAGTGTAGAATTAATTGATAATAGTGGCTAAAGGTATCGAAGATATTTGAGATTTACATGTTTATTACTAAACGAAATTTTTAATTTTTGCAATTCGTAGAAAGCATTTTTGATTTCATTCAAAGTTTATACCATTTTTTAAAAGTAAACTCTTACATTTTGGTCTCAGACACGTTGGTGTGTTAGAGGATACTTTTAAAAAGTCATATTTTTTATACAGAAAACAATTATCGAATTATGCTTACGATTTTCTGGTGCTCAGTATTTGGGCTTATGCTATCATTTCAAATTGAAAGAACCATTACTATAACAAATTTCCAATATGATTCATTCGTCCGTAAGTAGATTCATCATTCAACTTTCAAAATTGTATATAGTTGAATACAGAGGAACATAATTAAAAACTTTAGTTTATCATAGGCATTAATTTTCAACAAATTTTTGGGAAAACAAATTTGAGTGGTTGCGAATACCAAGGTAATGAAGTACTTAACAAATTGATTGTGACGCATTATGTCATGATACAGCTAAATTGATGTTGATATCATAAGTCGTTCTTACATGCTTCAAAACAGAAGACATAACTCGGAAAAATTGTAAGCAAAATCTGTTATGTTGCTAATTTATATGAAATTACATTATACAATCTCAGAAAGAAATATGCCAGCGTGGTATTCATGAAGTGAAATGAGTTTTGCGTGGTTTTGAGGACGTTATTGACTTGAAAAATTGTGGGAGAAGAATAGTTTAAATTGAGTACCAATGTTTGGCGCTTTATGGTGATGAAAAAGTATAAGAAAATATTTTTCTATTAGAAATAAAATATGTTGAAATTATTATCATGAAATAGAATTTGCACTAGAAGCACGTACTTTTTTTTTCTCATTTCACAAATCTCATAGTTTTCCCATGTCTGGATGAAAGTTATTCGTGTTGTTTGCTAATTTTCTGCTGTATGCATTGTTTATTTCATTTTCGTCGCTTAGTAGTTCCGTATGTCATTTCCGTTTCTTGCTCTCAACATTTACTGCTTTAGTTACTCAACGCGCGTAAAGAAGTTCACTTCAGAAACCATTCTTGTCGCGCTATTCTGCGTGATCTAAACGCAAAAGGAAACCCTTGCGTGCGTATACGTGTAGGTCAAAGAAAGTGAGTTGTTAATTACCTTCGCATACATACACCCTGGCGAGACCTGCCGATGGCCGATAGCCTTGACTGACATTTCCTCTCAAGAGACCTCGTGGGTGGAGGGTGAGACGGGAGGGCGCCTTCTCGGTGAATCCCCTCGAAGCGCCACTTCCATTGCTGCCAACTTAAAGCGAGAATGTACAAAAAGAAGCAAATTCCTCGCGGCGACAACACTTCTGCTCCGGTCCGCTGCGCTTTGTGTAGCTAATAAGACTTGTCACTGGCTCTTGTAGTAGTTACTTGGCTGTCAACGTGTCTCGACTTATCGCGCAGTAGAACGAAGCTTCGCCAAATAATTGAATTTATTAACGCCGTTCTTGATGGACGCGATGAGGGTCTTATTTTATGAACTGAAACACACTTTTTCATAGCGATATATCAAGAGATAAATTTTCACAATATGCCATAAGTATAAACATACTTAGATGTTTGAACATGATATCAACGTTGATGGTAGGTTCCCTTACTTCTCTCTAATTGCAACATGGAGTACAAACTTTCATTTCCTTTTTGATCCCTAGATTATAAACGCTCCTTAACGATGATGAGAAATGCGCATGGACTCTGAAAATTCTTATCACTGTGGATAATGAGTTTTCTTAGTACTTTTCCTCAAACAAGACTGCCTTAAACACCATTCCCCATAATTTCTAATCCAACTCTACACAGTTTCATTTAAAATTTCTCGCATTTTAGTGTTTCTCAGTGATGGATCGCGGTGTTTAGGTCGGTATCTGTTATTTTGGCGAGCGGCCCCACTAGCGAGAGTAAGGGCGAATATATTACCTGGACATGACGGCTACCAGGTCCAGTCGGAGATAGGGAATCGTCACGAAGCCAATTTAAATGCATGAGGCTGACTCGAGCGGCGTCCTTACACGTGTTTCCTAGAACCCGCGCGCTCGAGCTTAATTTGTGCCCGAGGGAGTTACGTCGACGCCATCTCCACAGCCGTTGCCACCGTCACCGTCTGCCCTCCGGGAGTATTCTCTTGTACCGTCTTGAGCTTGTCAAGGATTTTCTGCGTTGTGGGGATAATATTGGATGGAACAGGAGGAATTGCTTATTTAAGACTACCAGTATCATTTCACATATTTTAATTTTTTTGAAAATATTTCGTTCATCCCAAATCAAACGACCCTATTTTTTTTTACAAAAAGACATATATTTACGCTAAATACAAAAATAAATAAAATATTTTTGTGCATTTTTTTGAACAAATCTGGAGAATTTTTGGGATAAATTTGGAAACTAAGTAATGCATTTACACAGAGATGTATTGTTGACCATTGTTGTAACTGGCTGATATTGTTTTTCTTAAGTATCTCAACAGACGTGAACCCGTGGTGTGAAGATGATCCACAAAACGATTGAAACGTTGGGAATGTTATTTCATTGATTTGTGTATTTAGTGTAAATATATGTCTGCTTATAAAAAAATAGGGTCGCTTCATTTGGTATTAATTATATATGCAGACGGAAAATATGACTAGTATTTCATTCATAAAATTCATGAAGTCTTAAAAGACAATTTCCCCTAACAAATTGACCACGCACTTATATAATCTATACTTCCACATTTTACAATGTTCTTTGAAATTCAAATTATTTAGCACAATCTAATCAAAATTATTTTTAATTATCTGTAGCGTATTGTGGCGTCTTTTAATCGTCAAGGAATTTCTGCATAGTGGAGCTTATATTGGATGGAACAGAAGGACTACCATTATTATTAAGACTACCAGTATCATTTTCCATATTTTAAATTCCTTGAAGAAATTTCATTAACTTTAGAAATTTGTCTTTAAGACAATTCTTCCTCTAATTGTCAAATTGACAACGCATAATCGTACTCTATGTTTGCACATTTTACAATGTAGTCATGACTCTGAGGTTCTAACTTTTAATACACTTTTTTAAAAGTAATTTCTGATTTTCAAGGTATTTCTGCGTAGTGGGTTCACTTACAGCGCACATTGAAATTGTAACAGAATGTAACAGAAGAGATTGCTTACTTGAGACTACTAATATGAGTTTCAAAATTTTAAATCACATAAATTTCTTGAATATACATTCACAAACATATATTTGTTTGAAAGACAATTTTTTACCTAACAAATTGACCACACACCAACATAATATGTGCTTTCACATTTTACATTGTTAATTGTTTAAATGTGCCCTAAATGACTTTATTATGGTATTTTTAAAGGATTTTATTACACTATTTGGTCATCACAGCAAAAAGACCTACTTATATTTTAAATTATATGTGTATTTGTTATCAGTCCAAACCGTTACCCATTTATAATGAATCCCTTGCAACACTCGACAATTTTGTTAACATTTTTAACCTTAATATATTTTCTAATAGCAGCCTTTTCTTACCCTTCCAAATCATTCTCGTCTATTTGTACCTTGTAAAAAATTTAAGAACATGATCACTTTCTGGCATATTATTGAATAGCATTTTGTGCGGTAAGGTACAGTAATATCCTTAATGGTTTGGCATTTTAATTTATTGATTGGACATCACAATAAAGATTTATTTCATTGGACATCGTCCATGTACAAAGGTGTGATGCAATTTTAAAATGCAATGACTTAGTTACATTTTTTTCCAACTGAATGATTATCTACAGTTAGTCGTATCACAAGTTCTCATGCGAGTTCACATTTTTGGCCAATGCCTCAGAGAATTATTGTTTCCTGTTGGTGTTTGTCCTCTTTGTTTTGGCGCAGTCTTTAATAGCATGCTTTAGTTTGATGTATAGGTGACTAGAGGCAAATTTTTTTAGAGCGGTCACATTAAAAGATTAGCGCAGTGGCAGGTCGTATGTCGAAGCTGTCATTCCGTCTCGAGCTGCGACACAACTGTCGCTTCGTGCGGACAACAGCTGCTATCTCGCCTTCACCCACTTGGATATGAAATGGAATTTCGTGACTAAAAGTCAACAGAGTTTTATGTCACATTTTATGACAATTAAATAATGATATACTTTTATTCAATTTACGAAATATATTTACATAATTTTGCATTTCTGTTCAGAACACACCTTCATTAGTCCAGAAAACCATCATCCATAATAACTTACAAACATCTCTTTAGCTTGTAACCTAAAATTTTGCAATTATTGTAGGCAAAACGCTTAATAGAAAACTTCTTTTTAAGTTCAAGTTCAGGAGAAAGTAATTTAACGCTTTTTACAGCAAATACAATTTACAAATAGGTACTGTACTACAATAGATACTCCTTTAAAACACTTATATGTTTAAGTGCAAATTAAGTATATGCATAGTATGATAGACATAATGAAGTATTAAATTTCTCTCTCAAATTTTGCCAAAATAATTGAATAAATCTTTACTCTCCATGTTATCTTGTACTTACTATACATCAAAGCGATCAAACTGTCATTAAATGACTCAATCACTCTCACCCTCTTTGGTCACTTTATGCTTCAATGACATAGTATTGTGTGTACTAAATTTAATTACTGAAATTAAGATTTAGACATTATTTTCTTAAATATCTCGTGTCTTGAATTTTCTTTCCAAATTATGTTTTTATAATATAATTTCGTTTATATTTTCACATTATGAGCATGGAGTTTTCTAAGTTAGTTCGTAACAAAGCGAGGCACGATCTTGGCGACTACAGTAATATAATTCTTTTTTCGGAAATTCAATTTTATTTTTATACACTGCTTCATTATGTAATCAGATTATTTTTATAAATTAAATATTCAATAGTCGGAGATCACTGGGAAACATTTTTGAGACTAAATGTAGTAACATGTCTTAAAAGGACATCGTTTCTTGGTGACCTTCATGTCCGTCATTCTGTATCTCACCTTCATGTCCTCGACGTCACTGCCCCCCCCCCACATTTCGTATCCTCCTCATCTGTCTCTCTCGCGTCACAGAGGCAACCACGTACTTCAGAGACTTTGTCGTAGCGTCTCGCAAGTGCCTGCCACCGTACGTCGCATTTGCTATTCGTTCTCCCGCGCTCACGAGGCTATTTTCCATTACTAAGCGCTCGACACTTAGGCGACGATCAACACACCTTGTACGTCACTCGCTGCCACCGCCGAAGTAACTTCCATTATTACACTTCCCCGACGGTATTTACTCCCTAGTTGTTTTCCCTGTAATTTAAAATATCTGTGTTCCCAGTCCATCCACAATTGTACGGATGGGAAAATTACCAATTCAGTCGTGGAATTATTTATTCACAAACCCTACATTCCGGCATCAATATCTCATAATTGAGTAACGTCACCAAATTGAGTACCTCAATGATCTCTAATAAGTCCAATAATTTACCGAAACAGTGCTAGTGTCTTTGTTTCCACGATCCCGCTGAGCGGTAGAGAATGGATTCAAACCCTGTAGAACCGAACTAGTTGAGGTTTATATGTCGGTTCGGTACCATAAACTCCCTGGCAACCCAACATCTCTCCTTCCCAATTCCCCCTCTCGCGTCCAACGGTTTGGTGGAACAGCAGACCTCATGGCCTATACCTCGCCAAATAAATTTAAAAAATGCTTTCGAAAATCTGAACCTTAAAATTATTATTTTATCAAGTAATATTGATCTCTATCGTGGAAAAGTCATCCCAGACATTCTTCTATCGCTTTCAGTATCCCCATCGATCAGTGATGGTGACAGAGCTGTCACCATCGAAACCTACACCTCATCCCCGTTTTCCAACGCCGTCGCCGTGATGGCACTAGCATCGCGCCAGTGTTATTCTATCTCACGGCCAACCTGAGCCCAGAGACACAGTGACGCCGTGTATCGGGTAATGCCTGTTGACGGGATGAGATTGAGTATACGCGCTTCTTGGCGTTCATTCCCAAGTAGCGGACAAATGATCGTCTCACGCCGCCTGCGATCGTGTGTGGTCGCACGATGGATTTCGAAGGAGAATTTGTTCCGGGGGAATTCGTTGTATTTTTGTCGGGAACACGTTTTCGTATTTGTGTAGAGGTATATTATCTCACCTGATTGAACGGGTGTGCGTTTCTTAGTGGTGGGATTAGATCCTTTATCTTCTTACAAGGAACACTACCACTGAGCATATGTACATATATTTCGGACGTTTTGTTGGTGGTCGTTTTGTTTTCTTCGTCTCAGTCATTTGTTTGGTATAATTCATGCGAATAGAATAATAGGATTTATACGAAAGTGGGAGTAACAACACTATAAACAGCGAAAATAATTTTATTATTTGAAAATTAGGCAAATAATTTGAGTATCATTAATGAATCTTCCTTTCCAATGTGGATGGAACATCGAACCTCTCTTTCAAGTCTCAAAGCTTTCATTGGAGGATAGTAAAAATTTAGTTAAAATGTCCAAATACAATGTATGAGTAACCCTGAGGGCATTTTCAAATTCTCATGTTTATAAAATATATTGAAGAAGACGTAAATAAAACTAGCAAATGGTGACTGTACAAGAAAACAATTGTATCTATTAAATATTTAGAGATTGTTCATTTAGAGACACAATAGAGAACAAATATTTTGAGAGATGTAAAGTATAGAAATAAGAAATAAGAAAGTTATATATCTTCTAGAAATACAGAAATTTTCTTTGTTCGGTATCGGTCTGATCAAAATTGAATACTTTTCCTATACATCATATATTTTAGGTGAAGAATTTTGTTGTTTTTTGTGATAGGTATGCTGGGTGTATCATGTTACGTAAGGTATCCCTCGAGGTCCAGTACGCTCAGCAATGCCGGAGAATTTGACTAAGCGTGAAGCTTTTCTATTCTTCTGTCTTGGTCGAAGAGTGTGGCGCGGCGACGGGAGGTTGTGGAACAACACCCCGCAATAAATCACTCGTGTGTTGCTGTCGACAGCGTTTACCGTAATGAAGTACTGTCTTTCTAATTTGCATCCTTAATGAGCGTGCTCCTCCTTACCGCGAGTGCGTGAACATTCTCCAACAACGTACAATTAAATAGGGCGATTCGATCGCTTCACCTTCTGCGTTTCTGTAACCATCGCCCTCCTCAAATGTAGAGCAACTCGAAATGTCCTCTATTCCTGTATCCTCATGATCGTGTAACCATTACCTTGTCCTCGCACTCAAATTCATACGGGTGACTCCCATCGAACTGTACTACTGGAACTCTCATAACTCATATGCCAGTGTATTGCTCATACTCCTGTATATTATTGGTTGCTTGGGGTATTACGTACAGGCACGTATATAGAGGTACTGAGTTAGCAAAAACTCTACAGCTTTACAAAAGTTAGCAAAAACTCTAAAACTCTATATACAATGCTTTAGCAGGATGGTGCCCGCTTTATTCCTGAAGAAGCAACGTCGGTTTTTGCGGCTGAGATCGCAATCCAATACTACGAGTATAAAAGTATAAAAGTGTACATCGTTACTGTCAGTCCTCATCGCTGTTATATGCAAAACCTCGAATTCCACTATAATTCCTGCAAGAGATTCTTTATTGCCATCACTTTCAAGTATCGGTACCATTTTTTAAATACATTTATGTATATCCAAATATTGAACGCTCAATAACACTATTAAAGCAGATTCTGTCTTCTCATATATAATTCCAGGAGTTTTTGAATTATTCATGAATAAATGCTTTCAAATTGCATGAAAAAAATATGTTAGAAAACACACCAGTAATATTTTTTTTGTCGATAATTTTGTTGAATACTGTGAATGAGCACGTTGGGGACGAAAGGTTACTTTTCTCTTCAAAGCCATCGAGGGACCATCTATTAGTTTCAATTCTATGGAATTTTTAAAATTGATTTTCATTAAAAATGTTTTTCTGAAATACATTACAGAGGCAATGATCCAGTAGGTAGCTTCTAACTAAGGTTTCAAGAGTTTGACATAAATCTGATAATATATGTTATTTCTTGTGGAAAAATAATTAAACTGAAGGATTCCTGAAAGCCATGGTTCATTTTGTTAAAAGTAGCTAGTTATTAGGAGTTAAAGGTAATGCAGGTAGCTGGTAGGATGGAAGTGAACATGAAAATAGACTGCAGTTAAATAAAACGCACATAACTACTTAGTATCAAGGTTCTCCCAAGAGAGCAGAGTGAGCTATCCACGCCAATACACTCCCGTAAGTCCGACTATGTACAATTCTACGATTTTGGAGTTCGTATTGGGTGAGAGGATTCTTTCAAATGTTAATCGACTTACTCTGTTATCTTTGATACGACCACCAAACTTTTTCATATTTTCATCTTCAACTTTTTAATATTAAAAAGCCTTCCTCATTTGTTTTTGATTTGCATGTCACCCTACATAACGTTCGGTGTAACCTTTATTGCGCAGATTTTAGCCATAAGTCAGATCCGTGCCATATAAATACCTGAGGGAACTGGGATGTTTATGTATACCAAGGGGTTGAAATTTTTTACCTTATTTTACTTATGACTGTCAATTTGTAAAGTAGCCAACCCGTTTCTTACTACCCCAAGTGATGCAACGAGATACTGTTTCTTCAAGTAATGAGAAACAAATATATTTCCCGTCTTAAGTTTGCAGATTCTTATACAAGTAATGCGTGATAAGGGTCAAAACAAATTATATTTTTTGGACTCAAATATTTATTTTATATATAAAAACAATTATAAATAATTTTGTTAAAAACATACTTTTCTTCTCTTTTTAGAAGTATGATTCATCATGGAAGTGGTCATTAGCAACATTCACAATTAAAAGGTGAGTCAATTAAAATATTACTATTATTATTTTTATAAGTTGTTATTATAAGGGAAAGTAAAATGACGAGTATTTGGGTGATTAATTTTGGGTTCAGTTTCATTTGAAGACTACACAAAATTATCGAACAAGATTAGTTTTGTTCGCAATTTTTCCTCGGGTTGATATTCTTGAAAATATTTTCGTAGGTGTATGGTGTCAAATGAGGGTGAGGACTATATTGTTACTCTTTCGCCCACGGAGCCTGCAATATCTATACGCGCTTTCTTAGAACACTATGTTCCGGTAAAATGGTCGAGTGTTCACGTAACTGTTTTTGCCTTGGTCGCGCCCTTTCAAAGCTTAATATACGACATCGTTTGGAGCATGGTTACTTCAAGAATTCTCGTAATTTTCAGTCAGTATTTTACAGAAATTACTTTGCTTGATAACTGTATCTCCCTCCAAGTTTTTGTTGCTAAATTATTAAATGTATATTTACTTTACCGACATCACTTGAGTGGAGTAAACATCGTGCCAGCAAGAGCCTCTACTCTACACGTATGTTTATGCACATAACCTCGTCTTCCTAAGCCAGGACGCTTGCGTGAAAACGTGAACTAGAGAATTTCGTACCCTGAATAATTTTCTCCCTGACTGAATTATGAATTATGGACTGATGTGACAAATTAAATTGTTCAATACTTGTATTTGAACATCTGAATCTGAACAGGCAAAGTGCATCGTGAATGTTTTTCAAAGATCTGTTTCTTTCTAAACGTCTTTCATTCGAGGTTGAGGTTGGAGGTCAGGAAATATAACACTTTCTATAGTCATTCTTCAGGGTTATTTGTAAATACTGTTGCCATTTACACAATCAGCGGAGTTACATTTAGCCATCGAAAATACACGTATTCTATGGTTTTCCACCTCTTCTTTCGGGAGACCATTTTAGTTCTTTTGTGTAACAATCGACGTGTGTTCTGAACACTCCCTGCAATTCCTCATAATAAGACATGTTGAGAGTTCAACTACTGACGGGTACATTCGCGAAGACTTCAAATTTGAACATACTTTAAATTAATTTATACTTACTGAAAGAACACAAGGTTCAATTTCACCGGGAGATAATAATCGGCGTTCCCTCTATATCGACGTATAAAGGTGTTATATTTGTAATGAGAGGAGGAGTTGTCAATTTGACGAATTTTTAAAGTAATACTATTCGTGAAATTAAGACGTGAAAATGCCAGGAAAAGATGAAAATTCTATCCCACTTGTTTCCAATGACTCGTGAAATAACTTTCCTCTACGTTCGTCGCAATTCATATTCGATACTGTACTATACTATTTTCTCTTTCTTTATCTCGCTTTCTCTTCCTTTTCTTTCCTTTCTTTTCTTTTCTTTCTTTTCTTTTTTTCTTTCTTTTCTTTCTTTTCTTTTCTTTCTTTTCTTTTCTTTCTTGTCTTCCTTTTCTTTATTTCCTTTCTTTTCTTTCGTTCGTTTTTTCTGCCTTTTTCTTTTCTTTCTCTCTTTCTCTCTCTTTATTTCCTTATCACTTTGTCTCTTTCTCTCTCTTTATTTCCTTATCACTTTGTCTCTTTCTCTCTCTTTATTTCCTTATCACTTTGTCTCTTTCTCTCTNNTCATTCGTTCTTTCTCTTTCTTTCGTTTCGTACTGCAGCGAATTCTCCCAACTGCAGTGCGCGCACGCGGCGTGACTGTCCGCCTCGCATGACTGGCACCGTCTCTCCCTCAGGGCTCTGATTGAAATATCTCCAGTGCAGCGGAGGAATTTATCGCGGTCCCGAGGCTTGTCCGTGCGCCGGGACACGAACGCTGACTTGCGTTGCCACTCATAAATAGCGATCGCAGCTTGTGGTTGCGTGGCCAACAGCCACTCTCTTTTGCAACCAATGTCGTCGTCGTAGTTAGCCAGCCAATCACTATCAAGTACACCCTTACTTGATATATATTCTCGAGGCGTTTGAGTTTGAATTATTGCATGAAACTATGTTTGTCATTGCAATAGAAGGGATTTGAAGATCACACTATTCTCACTCCTCCCAAATTGTTTGAAATATAATTTATTTTACTTTAATAATTTAAACACATCTTAAATGTTTTCAGATCGTTTTTAAATTATGTTCTACATATTTATATCAACATTCTATGTATTGGAAAGGAAGTGAATTGTCCGACAACAATAATAATAATAATAATAATAATAATAATAATATCTAAAATATTTCTATATCTCCGTTTTCAATTACCTTTTGAAATATTCATTCGAATCAAAAGATTATTAAAATAAAGCTGTACAAATTATTTACAAAGCCACGACGTAACCTCATAATGAAAAAAAAAGTATTCAACTCCATTTTTTAAATATTAAATAGAAATAAAACAGTGAAATAGAACATCGACACGGAAGAAAACTCATCCTGTATACGTTCTTTAATAATCGTAAAAACTGAACCCAAAAATATGAGAGCGATTATTTTTGGCTGGGCAGTCGATGATAATCGAAATCACATATAATCCACTAAAGGCAACCCTCATAAAAATAGCCAATTCTGTTTCCAAACATTTAATAACTTGTCGTATACATGGTAGGTTTACCTATCTCACAAAAAAATATTTAAGTACACAATTTATGTGAGGAAAACCACCGTTAATTTACTCCACCTAAAATTTGATGTCTAGTGTATTTTAATTCATTTGATCATATAATAATATTAAATTACATTTTACTATGTGATTAACTTTTAATAGGCCAGGGATAGGAAGAGCAACTGGAGATTCGGAGCAGCAGTTCCACGTGAATCGACTCACCAACGCTGACTTTCTGGCTTTCTCCCAACTTGTGCCCTTCGGTTTCTGTGAGCTGACCACACATTTCTCCTCGTCGTAGGCCGTCAAGTGAATTTTTAACCACTTGCAAAGAAAGCCAGACCAGCTTTCAACCTTGACTCGTCGCCGACGGCCTTGTGTAGCCCGTATATCGCACTGACTTCCGTCAGTCCCGTTAAACAAGCGATGGCAACGAGCCCTAGTACTCTGGAACCGCTCTGGACAAAGGAAGCGATAAATTTTCGTTGACAACCCAGAGGTGATTTCACTTTTTTGCTAAAGGTTGTTCTTGATCAATTGTACGAAAACGCATTCCTGACGATGAGTAGGAATTTCGCTGTGTAATTATGGAGAGTGGGTACAAGTAGTAACTCACATTATGATCTATTCCATATACAGATGTTCTTTTATGATTATAAATTTGCTTCTAGTAATTGCTTTTGTATTCTTAACAAGTTGGTATTCGTGGCATTTTCACAACTACTTCATTTCCATGAAACTTCATCAGTTGGAGGTAAGAATCGCAAGAAAATACCAAGAACACCGCACAAGATTCAGAGAATTGCAGCAAAAGTATTCAAACGGCGAGCGCTTTCTAGAACATTTCAGTAATATGAGTGTTTCAATAAATGATTTCACTATTGAAGTGAATGTTTGTATGTCATACTTTGCTTCGATTCAATGAAATCAATAAATAAGATCAGAAAAATATGCGTGATGTTTGTAGTTTGTTAGTTGACCTCACGAAAGGAGTAGTGTAAGTTATTATCTGAAATCTAATGGTTTATTTTTGCTCCCCAAATTTAAGTTTTCGAAACTGTTGCCATCGATTTCTAGGATTCTTGAAATATTTAATAAAATGTACACATTTTTAATGAAGGAAAGTTATGTTTACTTTTTGCAAATCACCCATTACCAAAATTTATTGTGGTACTGATGTTTATGTGGATTATTTGAATACATATCAATTTTTCAAAAAAGTTAAATTAAAAAAGATTTTTAGCATTAAATTTGTTTTCATCCATCAAATCATTAGGAATTTGTCACAAAATTCACAAGGCTATAATTTACTTTTATTAAAGTACTTACTATAATAAAATATTATAGTAAGTATAATAAATAGTACTATAATAAACTATATAATTAGTATAGAAGAGAATGTAATTTTTGTGTGTAAATTGTAAGAAAGTAAACGTGAAGACAAGAAAATTAGTTTTGTTTATATATTTTTTGTATATTTGGTGGGTATTTTCACGTTGTACGTATATGTAGCCCTGATGATGTTATAACGATCAAAACGTGGGCGTGTTCAAAGAGAATTTTAATATTTTAGTTTGTGACCTAATCCCAAGAATAATTTAAAAGACATCACTCATTAGACTTTCATTTTTACCCTTCATACCGCAATTCCGATAGAGCTAAAAATTTCAATACACTTTTTAATTGCTATTTAAAATAAAATAACGTTTCTATCGATTCGACCAGTGCTAAACATTTCCACTTTGAATGACCTTCGGACAGTTTTCGTGTGGATTTAACCAGACGAGGAGAAAAGGGTTTTACTCGTAAGATACATTTTTTTTTACTCAGACTCCGTTCTCCTATACATATCAGCCTCACAGAAGGAATGGCTTAATTTTCAAATTCAATACAAAAAAAAATCAATAGAACAACGTACTCCCATTTTGAAATTTGTTGTCGAATATGAGTTCATGAAGTCAAAAATAATTAATTTATTACCCCAAACGACGTAAAAGCACAATAAGTACTTTAAATACAACACTTGTAATTGAAAAATAACAATGGACTGTATTTGACTCTGATGCGTTTCTCCAAATGACATGTTACAGCACCAGAAATTTGTCTGACTGCCTGCATATCTCGAACGCGCATTCGAAAACAACGCATTGTAAAGACGAACACAAGTGCAAAGCCAAGACGACGAGCAGCGACGTCGGTTGAATAAATGTGATATGTGCCAAATGTAAAGTGAAGAACGCCAATGAAGATCTTACTTAGATCTCCTGCGTCGCAGCTCGAGTAAGACGGCGACAGATGAATTGTGATGGTGTCGAAGGAAAAATTTCAATGAATAATTCAAGATATGGAAATGATGTTAACGCTACACAAAGAACGATTTGGCATTGTTCTCTAGAAATGTTTGCCAAAGGGATATTATCTGGAGAAGACTTCAATTCTCAATATGTTCCATGAAGTCCTGGGAAATTGAACATTTAAAAAAGTCTTACTGCAATTAACGTCCACTCTATAATCAAATTAAATAAATAATTAAAGAGTTACGAATTTTAACGGACGACCACTTGACGACAACTTCAACATGTACACGAAACGTTGTGAGCTTTTAGTCATAAATTATATACCGTTCGTCCCTTAAAATGATGAGTCTTTAATTATTTATGTAACAAAGTCTCTTACCAATAAAGCATCTCAATTTACCAGTCAGGCATCACCAAAATAAAATATTACAAGTTGTAGAATTGTATTCCAGAGATACTAAGGTTTAAACAAAAGAGATAAATTATGAACATATTTTTCAAATATTTCATTTACATTTTTGGTACGACTTATTTAGTTGCATATATTTATTTAATATTTTATATCGTGTGTTTTAACGCTAATAAAAAATGTCAAGAATAAAATAATCTCTAGGTAATCCAAAATTTCATTTCATCAATCAATCAATTCTTTCTTCGAAGACTAGTTGTATAGCAGGTTGTCATGGGAATTTAATTTCTTTTAGTAGTACAGTTTGAGTTGTTAATTTTGGGAGCCAAATTTATACGTTTGAGCGAAGTAAAGTGAGGTAAAGTTAACACTTCCTATACACATAATTTTGGTAGATATCCCCTATTTTGTTTCTTTCTTTAAGAAAATTCCAACCTGTGAACTGAGCACCATGATGCCTTGAAACGAATCTAATCGAGATGGTGTTGCATGAGTAGATTTACGACAATATGAAGGTATCTTATTTCAGAAGGAAAAGATTCATTGTGAATTCATTACTTTCCGGTTCGTCTGAAAGTAAAGTAATCATTCATCAAATCACCATATTTTTTTTTATTTTGACGGAATCGAAAGCCATGGTCTGGAAGCAGTCTTGAATCTAGTGTCTCCACTATAGTATAACTCAACTGTCCGCGCGGAAACGATGACTTCCGTTGTATCACTGCCCTGACAAGTGTACGCGCGACAAAGTTAAATTTAGCAAATTAAGAAGAACTATTCTTTTTGATCGGAAGTCGGTAATATTTTTAAAAATTCGACTAAAGATACATTTTCATGTATTTTGAGGTATGAAACCCTTACAAAAAATATTTCTTCTAAAAAGGAGTGCATCTTTAATGTTATTCTTTCCATGCAGTTCTTTGAGACAAAGATCAGCATGAGAAAAAAATGTATATAATCGTGCATCTATAGTGTTCCTTCTACCAAGTTTTCGGTCACGTTTTATTTACTGATAGTCACGCGCGCGTCATGAGATATTAAAAGTCTATTGTCAGTCTCTCTCTTCAATTCATGGAGCGTGAAAAGATAGGGTAATGAAAGATAGAGTAGCGTTGAGCACAGTGAAGAGATGACGAAGGATTAGATCTCAAGAGTCCTAGAACGTAAAGAATGATTTTATTATGAAGTTTTGAAGTCACGTTGAATTACCTCAACTTGTTGTTATTGAAGAAAGAGGGCTACACCAAAAACATCTTCACTCAAGTGCGATCCCCGTCAGGGTTTATTTCCCTTAATATGCTCTTCTTCACAAAACGTGGAACCAAAAGAAATCGCTGAGAGAGATTCCAAAGTACTGAGTGGAAGGATGGTATATTAGGTAATACATTGAAATCCTTGTTTTGTTAATAATTCTAATTTTCTCTCAGGTACTGAGTGAAATCGTGTCAGAATACGTCTGTATTAGAGGAGTATAATCAGTATACACTGCTGACGGACCATCGCGTTCAGGCTCCTCTATAGGGCCCTGCTGACCGATTATTATTATTATTAATACTAAATCAAACGACTCTATTTTTTTGGTATTAACTATATATGCAGACGGAAAATATGACTGATTCCCATTCTTGTCCTCGGTTTACGTAGAGATCGGCACTTCTCTTCGGCCGACCAAAGAGAATTGAGTCATGTAATTGATCATGGAGAGTAGAATTGCCGTGGTCAACTTTCCTACGTAGAACACTCGTACTTAGCAGAACGCTCTGGCGACTTTTCCGTTGTGTACTGAGGTTGTGTTTCATAATGTGTTGATTACCCCTGTTAACTTATTCTTTTGCTAACTTAGCTACTACTTTTATGATATGATATTTAAACAT
>NNCF01127356.1:2936501-2950095 GCA_002313205.1 Laupala kohalensis
ATATATAGGGGTATTACAATTTTTAATCTCAATATTTCAGTGATATTTTTAATTCCTACTCCAAACCCTGATGTCGCATAGAAATTGAACTTGTATCAAATCTTATTCCCAACTCTAAAAGTTAAATTCCTTAATAAGAATTTCAGTTGTGCTTCATCTTAAGCAGGTCTCTTATTTCTACGAACTTCGTCACATAATCCCTGAAAATTGTGGACGTATACTTGTCTTTACATATTTACTATTATCTTGTTCTGCTAGTATCCCTTATAACTCTTCAGATGTTCTAAAAATACTTCTCGCTCTCGACCATAAAACGGACAGTCCCAGGTAACATGCCGTATTGATATTTCTCGTAACATACACATGCAAGTTGAATCTTCTTTAATTCTTCTTCTCAGTAAATACTTATTTATATTGACATGTTCTGTTAGAAACTCTATCACATGTCCATTAATATAAAACCATTTTCAATTTTTCTGCCTTAAATTTACCTCAGATATATAACTGTTTGTTATCATGACTTCTCGCGGCGTATTTGCTAATCTGTTAAAGAGATTCCGTATTAATCTCTTTAGGATCTTTTATTCTTCGTGTAAAAGTACTTCTCAATGCCTAATTTTGCTTTATGCTACGGATCACTATACGATGCCCCCAAGCTACACATCCGAACTGTAAAGTAGAACGAATTACTTGCTATATTCGGATCAGTAGTAAATACGAAATCAGGTTTTTTGTCGTCCCCGGTTAAATATGATTATGAGCATGAGGTATACAGTTGTTTCTGTTGGCAATTATCAACTGATACTGTATTGAAAAACGTCATGAAGTTATGTGAAATGGTTCCCGGATATCTCGTACCACTTTCTATCACCGGAGGGTCTCCTTCTCATCCCCAACATTTCCGGACATTCATACCACTTTCTGCTTGCGAAGGGTTTCATGATATGCCGCTGCTGAGATTACGGAGACGGAAGTAATTGACAGCTAGTTTGATCCCAACATTCGGAGTTAACCTCACTGTTCGTTGCAATCTTCTGGTGGTATCAGTGATGCTCTAAATATTTTGCTGAATGAAGATGGGTTGTAAATGCAATTCAGTTACAGATTTAATTAAGTTCATTGCGTTTGTGTTGTGTATTAGAATATTACATTAACTCCCATATTAATGATTTTCGTTGCTTGTCCGAAAGTTTCCGTGTGGGGCAAAGTAAAACCCACGAACCTCGATCAAAAACACGAAAAACTCGCTGAATAAAAGGTACTGTCGAAACTTTATTGGAAAATATTGAAAAATATTCAAGTCTGTCGGAATTATACACGTTTTTAAGAAATGTTTCAAGAACAAATTCACATAATAAAATTACTGAATAAAAATAACTAATGTTTCCTTCAGTAGGTCACCAATGTACTTAATACATGCAATAGATATGCTAAAAAAGTGTTAAAGACGTGACTAGAGAGGTCCAACAGTGCTATACATGAAGAGTTTGTTTGATTGTTGAAATCGTATTAAATAAGGAATGAAAAGGGTAATGACCCAGTAATAATGAACGCTCAAGCATCTTAGAGGTGTGAAACAATATAAGAATGATTATAGTAACTGCGATGTCGGTAGAAGTGTAAATCTACGAATGGAGAGGTATAATTAAAGACACAGTAATGAGAAGAGGTAACAACGGAATTGTCGTAAAGCTGTTAGTGATCTCTTTTCTCACCGTTTATGAATGATTAATAGTGAAACCTCTGCGGAATTTTTTGTCGGTGACGTCCTGAGATAGGTTTTGTAAAAATGAATTATATTAGATAATTTTCAAATATTTTTTAAAGATAAAAACGAGGCAGCTAGAAACTCCCAAGAATGAGACTGGCTCGGAGCACACCGATGAAATACGTTTAATCTCATTTAAATACATTGGGACCAGCACACAATGTTTCGTGCAACGCACGATACATATCACGGTTATTTCAAAGAAAGGTAAAAATATATATTTAATTAAAAGATTGTTAATGATACACATGTACTCTGTAATGACATGTACCCATTCTGGACCGGGTTTTTCTCCGGTTTTCCTTCGAGCAGAAGCGGATTTATCATACAGGTTCTCTAGGTTTTTTGTCTAGGGGCGTGTATATTGTAACAATACATCGTGAATTTAGTGTTTCAAATTCGTATGATTTATAAACACTATACTCAGAATAATCTATAGTTCGATAATAATTTGAACATGTAAATTTTTTGCGTTAAATTACAAACATATTGTCATTCTATTAGTATTATAACTCGCAGCTAACTTTTTATCTTATCTAGGAATTTTTGCTGAAATTTTTGAATCCGCCTCTGCCTTAGGGCCCTTGATTGGAATTGATGGAAAGGTCCCTTGCTTGCTTCCGGAGAGTAAATTAGTTTATTGTCCTCCACATGGTCATACGAAGTTTGTATTGCTTTTTTGACAATGTATTTATATTTATATTTAAATGATTTCGATGTAAATCAAAGATAATTCCGTATATACGCCATGTGTCCGTCTTTGGACATTCCATGGCATTTTTCGTTTCTTTTCATTTTTTACCCACTAATTGACGTTAACTTGTGATCCACCTCTCACTTCATCATAACCATCTTTAGTTCTTCCTTTACATTTACATATTCTTCGAAGACTTTGTATTTCTCTTCACTATATATTCACAGTCCGTATTATGTCATCCGTTGTCAAAAACTGAAAATTATGGTATAAGAGATAAGGTTTCATGAAATATGGTCATATCGTTCGTTGTTCACGTTCTAACGAAACACTTTCCATGCAACGTCTCAATAAAAGATTTTCATCTTTGTGCACTACGCGATTACTTTGTCGACCCATCTTAAGATCGTGAGTATTCCTCATTATTTGAATACTTGGTCGTAGAAAAAACGAGTTGAATCTTTTTTCCACTCGAATATACAAGATCGTCGGGTAAATCAATTATAAAGCACACTGGATTTGCTAGGGCTGTAAAAAATGTAGTTACAATATTATATCGTGGGATTCACTAATATTTTTTCGTTATTATAAATTATTCCTAAAAGAACTCAACACTTTCATTCACATCACATTGTGTTTCCTATCCTGCACAAAGTAACAACTTTTCTAAAGTGACGCGAGTCGCGATATATAGAGGAAAAATAGTGTAAATTTCACGTTACAATAACTTTCAATTTCAATTTATAATTTTTATTTATTTTCAATTAATAATATTTACTATCATCTAACTTCATAACTAAATCCTAACCTCCAGAAGATTCCTCCAGAGAACATATCAAAAAGTACCTACTAAAACTGTAATTAAAGTACAGCCTTATTTTTTATTATATTACCCTATAATTCATCAATGTAAATACCTTTAAAATAGATTTGTGTATTTCAGTAGACTGACAACGCAACACGTCGAGTGTTTAGGTCATCATCGTGTGTTAAATATGGTAGAGGAAAACGATAAATTTATATTAATCTAATTTTGCAGTTGCACTATCATAACGCAATTTGAATGTTCCATCAATTAACGTCGATGATCCAATCAATATGCTGAGAATATTAATAATCCTATGAAAATTTTTATTTTGGTTCTATAATTTTCAGTTAAATTAGTATTTAATTTGTTTACAGTCGTTTACTCTTCAGTCTTAAAAAGGGATATAATTTCTTCCTATGCGTGTTCTAGTGTTTTTTTATTGGAATATATAGATTAAAATTTATTAAATAGAGTTCATATTTTATATCTTTAAAATCAGGAGGAAGAAACAGTCAAACAAACTGTTTGAATGGGAGACTCCCGTCCATTATACTTCGACCTGTGCAACATTCTAGGATGTATTTGAATTTATGAACTAAGCCTCCAAAATAAAATGAAATATTGATAAAGAGTAATGATGAACCAGATGTGGTATACAACATTAAATATGAAGCATGAATAAAATAGAGAATCATAACTCCGACTTTTCTCTAATCTCAAAGAAATTTTATCATTATATGTATTTTCAAAGAAATTATACATTTTAATGTACTGATTGTTCTCTAGAGTAGGCGAAGAAGTTATGTTATGCGCATATGTAAGGTTAGTTTAAATGAGGATTTTTTTTTGTAAGTGGATTTACAAACGCCAACTGAAAAATGTCCCCGGGTAAATTTACATAACCAAATAAAAAGGGAGTAATTTTTCCTAAGCTTTTGTTAAAAAGCTATTATATAAATCTTTCCAAAAATGATAATTCCCCGAATCCAGACCTCTTCGACCTAGTATTTGATAACTTTCCAGTGCTCAAACTTTATCTTCCGTATATGAAGAGAAACTTAAATTGAAAGAAAATTCCATTATTTCCTTTTGATACCAACAGCCACTCACCCCTCTCAGGTATCTCACCTTAACGTCTCCTCATACAAGCGCCAACTTTTAAGCAAAAATGCGCCTCCTACCAGCCTCGCAAGCGCCAATTAAACCAGAGAGAAACAAGTTAAGTGGACATTTACCTTAGTTGGAAGTCGTTATTTAACCGATCCGCGCGTTCCATGTTCAGCGTTACTTGACTTCTTTGTGCTCCGCGGCCTTGTTAATATTATTACAGAGTTGCAGTTTCTTTCCCCTTGGAGAGCATAGCAGCAAGGGGCCTGTGGGTGGGAGATGGAGCGGGATTCCACTAATGGACTGCGGTAGACGACACACTGCCATATCTTACGCCAGGGCTAGGATCTCCGTAAGTAGTTTACGAGTTATACCTTGAAAGCTGGAAATCAGTGAAAAAAGTCGTTAAATCACACATCAGTCCTTATTTTGGATTGGTTTTTATGTACATTGGTTATTTCGAGTGATTCGTTTTTGATGGGCTTTAGTTTGCAGACAGATGGAAACTTGTTTGTAGACTGTAATTCCCACGCGTTTTATGTCATCGATGGTTTAAGGTATGTCCACGTTCACTTGTGTCAAGTTGCTAACAATTCACTAACTAAAATTTGGAAGTATTGAATAAAAGGAGTTTAATTAAATGGTCGTAGAATTCATTGTTCTGATTTTACTACTAGACGAGAACGATTATTTTGTGATTTTAAAACTTGTTAAGAAATTTAGATTATCGTTCGACACTATTTCACAAGAGTCGCATTTTCTTCAGTCACGTGTTGTCCGTCAGAACAGTAATTTCCACAGTTTTTAGTGAATTATTCGTGTAAATGTAAGGTATGCAAATCTTTACGTCATTGCGTTCCTATATACATTTGCTATGTTTTAGTGGGATTTTTTCGCTATGTTAAGCCGGTACTTTTGCCAGGACACAAAAAAAACCGAAGCCCACGAACGTTTCTCAATATAAACCCATAGTAATTTAAAGTATAATGTCATTTGAAACATCTGGGGGGAGGGGGGGACTTGTGCCTTGTCGCTTTGATGCACATAATAGCTTTATCACGAACTTAACAAATACCGCTCTTTTCATAGACTTGTGACTTATCTCTTGGTTCGCTGTACTTTTGACAAAGGAAGAAAAAATGTAACAATTAAAAACTAATTATTATGACAATTTTTTTAAAAATAATGTGAAACTTCACCAAATTAAGTTCTTTTTTCGGAACACCACTATCACGCAAACACATCACACACGCAAAAATAGTCCTGAAAAAAAACACCCTTATGCTCATTAATTTTTTCAGACCATATACTATTCAGAGAATATACTATTTCCGAAAAGTGTTAAAAGTCAAGAAGTACATTTCAGAACTACGTATAAGAGAATGCGTAACTGAAATATTGAGGAATATATTTTCATTTAAATCTTTTTGTGAATTGTAAAAAGGTGAACGGTCAACGAAAGTGCATTATTAAAAATATTTTAAACACTTCTCTCACAATTTAACATGATTATCACAAATTTATCATCTTTCATCAATTTATCATCATTCTTTTATCAATTTTCCATGAAATCAAATCTTTCCGGAAGTAAAATTGCCGTTTCGTGAATTTAAAAAAAAATGCACATGCTGAGTAAAGCACTCAAAATCAAGTTAGTACGTTTCCCCAAAAGTTAATTTATAAATAACAAATTTACGTAAGGCCGTAAGACCGATCGGAAAATAAATAAAAATATTATCGTAGTGTGTGGTATTTTAACCCACAGCAATACCAGGTTCGGAACCTCTCATGGTCGCTACAATTTACGTATGTTCTCACGGATTATATCGAAAACAAACAGTTTTTAAAAAGATTTTCCAATCTATTCCTTTAATAGGGAGTGATCCAAAAGATTTTGAATAGAAAGAATACTAGTGAATATATAAGAATGTTAGATGACTTCTAAAGTTTTTACGCGAGTTTCAGGAATGTTGAATGTAGTATTAATGATATTTCACATCTGCTTCTGAATATACTCGTAAATAGTAAATTCAATCACTCCCCTGTAATTAACCAGCTCACCTGGTGAAGTCTCGCGTTAGATACGAAACGTAGTGTTACTTGTACGTGTGAGGACTCCAAATTATTTTCACGAATAGTGACAGGTGTTTTTTTATCTTAATAGTTTGAGTTAAAATTAAAACTATCTGCTAAAAACTTTCTAAACTATTTATATTGTTTATAGTAAACTCGTTTCCGAGAAATGTTTAGACAAAGCAAGTTACGGTTTATAACATTTTTTTACTACTAGTTTCTTGCTTTGATCGCATAGATATTCTAAGAATAATCATATTTGACCACAAAGTGTTGTAAGTAGGTGAGACGTCCAACGGAAGGACATTTCCGGGGAGAAACATTCCCGTCATCGCATATTCTGGATACTAGTCCCGTGACGTCCTCATACTACACATTTTTGCACGACTCTCCTGACCCAGAGTCTAAAGAAATAGCAATCGCATTTCTTCTTTACCTCGCAAAGAATTTGCTTTCATCGTCTACGTGTATCTTTCTGTTTCTGAAGAAATGTTATTCCTCCCTTTTCCTACAACTACTTCAAAAGAAACATTTACTTTCAGATTTCAATTAGTGTAAGTTCAAAATGCAATTACTTTTCGCATTGTCCACAGAAGGGAAGTTGATGGAATTGATTCTTCATTCAATGAGAGTAGTATAAAATTATATTCGAACACAAATGGTTAGTTTATATTGAAACAGTCTTTTATTACAACGGTGCTTGTTGGAGTATGTTTATTAGAATTCCGAATTTGTGTCTGAGTGGGTAGTAATTATTTATTTATACTTTAAATAATATTATTGAAACAAATTGATTTGAGACCAAACATTCAAGTAATTATAATGACGCTTCTCTACCACAAATTTTAATAAAAAATAAAAATTGAGTTTAAATGGCTACTTTTGAAAATAGTTTTTTTCTGTATTTTAGAAACCGCTAAACATTAACACTATCCTATACCGGACGGGGGTATGATTTTTTTTTGTCACCGACTAAATTAATGTGCGGAAGAGGAATTTTTGCGGCACAATTTTATAATGTGAGTGCAAAAACCCAATAACACACAAGTCACGATTAGTATAAGTACATATGTATTAGTTCTAACTGTGTATCCATTTTATATACACATAGAAATGAATTAATGCTAAAACATTTATTTCATAGATGCAGTGTTTGAGTCAGTGTTAGGTTCTCACATCTATATTGTTGGGTTTTTATCTCTGGTTTCAATTTTCCTTTCATTATTCTTTCTGTGCTTCGCACATTTAAACCCGATTGGAATTAAAAGAGGAGAGATGTGCAGGGCACATTCAGGTAGAAAGTTGATCATAATTGCTAAAAATGAACATTGAGGTCGCTCACTCGTGACATCCTGTGCTATACCAGTCTCAGTCATTATCCTTGCCTTGAACACTGTATCGCCGCGCCGGCGCGAATGAACGGTTAATACTCATCACTTCCCTTGGGAACACGTGTCAGATGGAGAGGTGCAAAACAATATATCGAAATGGAGATGAGTAATTAATGGAATGTGTACACCAATACAGCAAATTCTATGATACGAGATTCAAGTGCAATTTTATATGATAGATTTTTCGTATTTTTAATTTACAAATCATCGTCAGTGAACATTATTTTTTGAAACTAATAAAAATTAAACATTAATGATAGTTGGTAAAAAATTGCCAAAAACCAACCCATATTAGTTTATGTTGCTAATTCATTTTTATGCTTTCAATATTACGCTGAACTCTTATCCAGTCAGATTTGGTAAATATTTTTAAAAATATATTTTATTTTGATATTGACATATTATTTATGAAATCACTATTTACAACATCAACAACAATTCTGACACTATTAAAAACAAGTAAACCTTATTCTTTTTTTATCACATCACACCCTGATTTTCCTGCCACACATTCGTTTAAATTTGTATTGAGATGTCAATAATACATTAATAATTGCTTCATGAAACTGCAGCGCCTTGATAAATCCATGGCAGAAAATATGTGATACCCCAATCAAACGTGTGAGGAAGGCCATTTCAGCATAAAAACATTGAATACTGAATTATTATAATACAGGCAGCTTACGCGAATTATCATGTGGAGAAAATCCTTAGCAAAGAACCATTATCAGTTCTCATCTTGCTGTGCTTGACACCGTCAGTGCCCTGCCCAGTAAACACTAGTGCGCGATCAAGCAACTATAAAGGATTTTTCTTTCACCTTGCACCTTGCACTTCCCTGTCCGTCTAGTGAGAATCGGGATTTACATCTCTAAATAATTTTCGTTTTCTTTCTTAAAATAGCAGCCTCATGTAATAGTGATGCAATTTACTTGCGTTTCGGTCAGAATTTTTATTACTCTACTTTTCAGCAAGGAGCGTTCTCTTCATCAGGGAGAACAAGGAGAATGCAAATCAAAAGCTATAGTAACTTACTACAATAACAGCCCAACTACACTCTAAAATTTACTGATCATCTCACGAGAATCAATGAAAAGAAAACCCCAATTTTACAATAAATATAAATATAAAATGTCCATATCCATCTGAACAAAAATATTGTTCAAAAGGTTGGAAACAATATTATAAACAAGTAGCACTAGTAAACGAACTAAACATTCTATTCAAGAAAGAGGAAAATATAAGTCATAAAAAGAACAATTAACATAGATTTGTTTTGAATAATTAATTAATTAATTAATACTATTCTAGATTGAACCAACTTTAAAACAACTCTTAGTTACACATTTTTCCCCATATAAAATTTTTATATAATCCTCCACACAGAAATTTAAAAAACCCACAAATTTCTGTTAACATTCACAAAATTTTTCTGAAATCTGTTAACATGCACATAAAAATCTTGTAATTTTAAAACTTAAAGAGAACCATTTTTAAATTATATTTTGGCGTTAGTTTGATACTAAATTCCCATTTTGAAGTAAATAAATTATTAAAAATGTGAGTGCGTTTGAATTTGCTGAAACGAGCTTCATAAGAATGGTTGTTTGAAATCCTTGATATTTAACCACATTTAATTTACTCTAAAACGTTTAACTGATACGTAATATCTTATTCTCTGAGATAACTTATCTGACAATTTTTATGTAAAGGATCCGGTGCGTGAAACACGTCACTTTCAATCGATGAATATGCGTAAATCGTCAAAAAATTAAAATTGTTAATTCACCATCCACGTCAATATGTAAAATGTATTCCTGATCGACGTGTCTCGTGTAGTTGTATATATACTCTGCTGGAGAAGTTGCCCTCTCCTTTAGTACCACGCATCAATCAAATCAAGCAAGTTCGTCAACCCGGTGACATTCATTTGCCTCTTGTGACGCGATGAGATGACTAACGACGTGAGTAGCGTCTTCTTTCTTGTATCACTTTCCAAGAAGAGTAAAACTTTGTGTTACAATGTCGACAATGAAGAATCCATATTCTAGTTTCTTTGGCAATCTTGGAGAAGCGAACGGTGCTCTTACTTCACATATGTATTTCTACAAGGATAGGTTGCTAATTACGGGATTTCTTCTTACTCGCGTAATGAGTTAGAGCGTGGAAGTGTATCAGTATGAGATCTTGATTTTTCTAGAGAGATATATTGCTACTCCTTCTATACCTTTTAATTATAATACGTATTCTGAGCAATAAATATTGTTTTTTTGCGTAATGTGGTCACTATACTCAGAACTTATTGGTATAATATGACGTCACTTACTAAAAAAAATTATAAATGTAAGAAACCTGCTCAGTTAACAATGTTGCCGAATTAATAATCTCCATTCAACTGCTCTCTCTGGATCCCTTCACGTGTCGTTACATCCATCACCGTTAGCAATTGAAGGATTACAATTATAATTTTTATTCACAATTTATTTCAAGTATGTACGAAATATTGATAATTCCAATTCTCATCCCGTTTATAGATTACGCCTATAAATAACACGCTACGGTAATGTGCGAATTGCCACATGTTTAATTGTGTAAGTAACTATTTAAAAATTTATATATATATTTTTTTTTCGTTTGAACGCACCTTTTATGTTGATAACCTGATATTGATGACCTTTGATCCAAATTGTTCAGAATCGTCCTTTTTTTATTCTTAAGGAGAAGTTTTTGTTTCCAACTCATCCGAATTATGTTCACTTCGGTTACGAAGATTTAGTTGAGAGAGGATTCAAGGACTTCTCCAGGCCTTCGAATGTGACATCCCAACATTTGTATCTGACATCACAACCTAATAATATCCCAACTATTAGATTGCCATACCCAACGTTTAGGAGAAATCCATTACTCCTTGTGAATTTCTATCTCACAGTCAAACCTGCGTACCTAAAATGAACGTAGTTCCTCCAAACTATATTCAGGGGAAGAAAAGGATTTTTCCAAACCGTTGGATGTGACACCCCAATCTTTGGATACGATAACACAACCATCTAGTATCTGAACTATTCGGTTGAGATATGGTATCAAAAAAAAGTTTAGGAGAAATCTTTTTCTTCCTCTGAATTGAAACCTCACCACTAAACTTACACTTCTCATAGTCATAGTGTTTTCTCTGTCGCGCCTCAATTGCGCGGAGTACCCAAGAGGGTTCAGCGAGGTTTCACTTGCACATAGGCAAGAGACACGAACTCAGAAGAATGGTATCCGCCCTCACGCCGTGCTAAACCTGTGGCAGATTAGAACGAATCCTTTCGTATCATATTACAATCAAAGGACTGACTCTCACTTTTTGGAGGACTTTGCAAATAAACTCTGCTCCCGGGAAGGCGGTCAACCAGTAAGTTGTGCCAGGGTGCCGTAAAAGACACATACAAGATCTTTATTTACACTCAGTGTTATATTGCTCTAAAGACCGATCGAAAAGTTTTAATATAGTGGTAGCGTTAACTAAAACCCTTCTACCTAACCCAGACGATTATGGGCATTTGATGTTTTCTCAGTGTAAGTGGTCTATTTACGTAGCAATTTACCGTCTACGGTAAAACAATGAATTGCGTTTCTCAAGGCGTACGCATGATTTGAATGCTACTGGAATATTTCCTGGCCTTCACCGTTCCACAAACAGCTCGTTGGAGTGACGGACGGACGGAAATAAATTCATGATATCGCCTTGCTCGTTGGACTCACCCATGCGCCAGGGAGCGCATCACGTCATTCGCCGTGACTTAAGTGGAAATTAAGGAAGCTACAACGACTCGGATGGTGAACGACTTGCTACGGAAATTTATGTACGCAATTTTACGCAGGCGAACGCGTTGAGGTTCTGCAATTATTTTCCACTTAATTTTTAAGATTTATTTATGTTCATTTCCGTCCAATGGAGCTAATAATTTGCGAGGTACCGTGATCTGTTATTAGTTGTAATTTGACTAGAATTAATTTAATGCTGTCCAAGGATGGCTGAAGACTTTATTTCTAAAACTAAATCCTGAGTTTTCTGGATTCTTTTACCCAAAGCTGCGAAGAAAGTTATATAGTTCTAATAAATGGTTTAAAGGATTATGTTAGGTTTATCGTGGGGAAGTGCTGGAAGTGTAGGTATGCCTAATGCCTTCCAGGACAAAAGCAACCTGAACATAGAATTATTTGAATATAACATCTCAATGATATTACAAATTATTTTTTAACATTGTCCTGAAATTACTTTGATTTATCTCTAGTCTTCACTGAAATTTTCTCTGCCTATATATTTTTACTTCCATCCCAGTTTAAATTATAGAAAAAGTACGATGCGTCACAAGGTATTTAGAGTCTACATCGCCATTTCTCGTAAGCAATGAAGAATTGACCGATATCCAATTACTTTAGTTAGCGAGAAAAGAAATTTTGATATTATAAAAATCAATGATTATAGAAATTGAACTTTTTGAAATAGTGGTGGTAAAACTATCGTATAGTAGTATCAAGTATTGAGAAACTAAATTAGTGTTTCAATACTTTTAAAAAAATTAAGTGATAAGATAATCATAGAACCAAGAAGTGTTCGAAAATTCGTGATTCTATAACTCGCATTAAATTATTAATGATGGACGCAAATTTACAAAATTTATTTAATTTCTATGGACGTCAGCCACTCACTGCAATCAGTATATGAAAAATTAATACATAAGTCAGAAAAACCGCCATTCCTAACTACAGCGGACATCTTGCAAGAACAGAATTAAAAGTACAGTCCAAAATTAAAGTGATCTACATTGTTACATTTTTTCCCTATCCTTCATTCTCACGCAATCGCCCTATTTTCATGTCCGCAGCTAATCAGCATTCCGACTTTTATTTCTTCCACCAACCACATACGCTGGGATATTGACGAAAGAAAACAAAACAAGAGAGAGAAAAAGCGAGACCCGTTGCGTTAAGGCGCAGATTCATTTCTCATTTACACCAGTCACGCGAACGTCCACTCAAGCGGAGGTATGTGGAGAGAGGGATGTGAGAGAAATATAATGCTGCATATGCATACAGTAGAAATAAGCACATTGTACGGGACAAGGTACTTGCACGAATTTCACACCGAAAAGCGTGTTGGGACTTACACTTTGTATTTATTCCTTTTCGGAACCTCTTTAGTTCTGGCACACAAACTTCAATGAATTATGGGGAAGTGTAAGCTTTGCTTAAATCCTATAAGAGTATGGAAACCTGGAGTACTTTTACCAAATATCGTTCTACCTGTGTGACCCAGACAAGATAATTCTTCATATTTCTCTGATAGCGCGAGGAAATGGAAATACATACAGTAGAACCTGGATTATCCGTGTTCGCGATTAACCGTGGTGCTCACTCTTCCGTCGCAAAAAAGAATTTCAATTACAATTTCTACTATAGAGTAAATTAATTAACTGTACTTCACGTCCTCACACGCTGTTTGTACTGCTTTTTTGACAAATGTATTATCTTACATAAATTCAACTACCTCCTACTACTTCCACAGTTGTACGCAGGTACCTCAAAACTTAGAGACAGGAACCAATAAAAGTGTGTGTGTGTAGTATGTCACACTATCAGGAGTTGAAATATGAAGTAATCAGTCTTCGTTTCTTGCCTTGATTTTCTTTCCTTCATTTCTAATATTTCTCAAATTCAAACGTCCTGGAAGTCAAAATTTTATTGGTACCTGTCTCTAAGTTTCGAGG
>NNCF01127356.1:2950116-2975599 GCA_002313205.1 Laupala kohalensis
CCCGGATAATCGAGGATCTACTGTACTTGTTTGTCAAATTAGTCTAACATTAGGTTTGACTCTAGTCATGATATATTACCAACTCATCTACCACCTTCGCCCATACACGTTCTCATCAAATTGACTTGACCCAATTTTTACACATATGATTTATCGTGTAAGAACACGTTTCAGACGTACTTGACAAATTTCATGTCAAACTATTTCGACAATTGAGCATTATTGTGTTTATACACCTTAAGAAGCTGAATGGTGAATACACCTTACGTGAATGGTGATTCTGCCGCTGGAGGGGACCTTAAATATTGTCTCTGTCTGCTCAAGGGATTAGAAATGTGAGAAATGAAGATGGTCACCATCCGATATCAACAACGGAGGAAAGTTCTCATACTACTTGTCTGGCCTGTTCCCAGTTCATTTGGGTCGGCGAATGGGGATGGATATATGATGCTTCGTTTTTAACTGGAGCTGGGGTGCCGGATGCCCTTCCTGTCGCACCTCCCCTGAAGCGGTGATTATGAGTGATGTTGTGATGGAATGATAGGCAGAGGAAACGGGAGTACCCCGAGAAAACCTGCCGCGAACACCGCTCCGTCCACCACCTCGGATTCTACTTGGACCGGACCGGGTTTGAACCGGCGTCCCCAGAGGTAGAAGGTGAGCGTTAGGCACTACGCCACGGGGAAAGTTCTCATGTGAGTAGTAAAATAGAAAATGGTCTTTCAGTGAATTGCAAAGTAAATAGGAACGAGAAATATCACTTTAAGTAGACACAACAAAGAAATGATTATTTTCCCCGTACTGAGCCATGATGATCACTGTACATTTTTTAAATGTGTCATTGAGTTTGTTCTTGTGTGTATGCTAACACAATTTCGTGTTGTTAAAACGTACTGTGTAGGGGAGCCAGCAAAAAAAAATTTCTCGTCATGAGTTTTCAATTCGGTTTCTTGGAAGCGTGAAGTAATGAATAATGTTCCTGTTTCGTATACATCTCAGAGAATTGGAGCTATGAAAACGACTTTGTTCTATGATACTCAGGAAGTAAATACAGCTCCATTTGACTTTTTTTTTCTTATACTTTCTGCACAAATATTCTTGCAGAATGTAAATTTTTAATAATACGCTTCTCGTGGAATGTTTTGTATTTTACACGAGAACTGTTGTATATACGATCAATTATCTCGCGAAACATTGACCAGAAATTCAAAAGTAGGTTCCGTATTTTCTCCCTTGAAGCATTTCCTGAACGCCTTCTGAAGAAGCGTGACTCCGTCACATTACCACGTCGTGGTTCAGTCTCTTCCGCCGCGATGGTTTGCAATAACAATCACCAGTGGCGTTGCAATCAACTTCGGCGGCGTCGGTGCTCCCGACTCCCAGTTCCGCATTCAACTCTTGAATATTCTGCTCCATACTGACACGGCCATGTCGAAAATCCTGCATACGTAATGGATATTACGGATTCTGCGCGATACCATATCACCCTAAAGCTAACAATATTAATACAAATACATATTTATCAGCTTATACATATTTATGATCGGAATGAAAAAAACAGCACGGGGTTAATTCGTGCACAATCAATATTGTGAAAGTTTCAGGGTCTAATCTTGGCTGTAAGGCAGGAATGGAAAGAGAAGTGTCTTGTGGAAGAATGAAGTTGCTTGAGTTTATGAAGGTTGAGGCTTAAAATAGAAAGTGAATAATAAGTTGTTGCAATATGAATGTAAATCATGAACATGAAGAAACGGAATGTTTTAAGGTTAATGAAGGAGGAGATGTGATCAATAAATGTTAGAAATTTCTGCGATAATGATTTATTTTCAGTAAAACTAGAAGTATGTTGCCTAAAATTACAAAATTATTTCGGACATTTAAATTGAAATTTTTAACTTATTTATGAATAGAGTGAAACTAAATAACTCAGAAAGTATATCCACGTTTATCATTGTCACAAAACTTCTTTCCTTAAAAAAATCTCGAAACTGAGTAATGTTAATTAAAATATTGTATTTTAATTATTTTCACATTATGTGTTTGCTGAAGTTTCGTTAGATAAAGAATGTTGCAATGAACTAAAATGTATATCATGTCATTTCGTTGTTTTCCGATTTCATAATCTGGTTGGAGTAGATCTATCATTTTTTCCCACTTCTTCGTTTGGTTACAACTTTCCTTCCTTTACTTTCTAAATTTCTTTGTATGAAAAGGTGCTGGCGTTTACTGGTATATATGAAGAGTATTCGAAGCCGTGATTTGTATTAGTTACGCTAAGAGATCATTTATGTTCTATAATAAAAGAGAATTAAATAGTGTGAATGTCAATGTAGTGTTTGCTTCCTTGAAACTTTCTTGACTGCACCTAATGGACACGGTTCAGAACATCGCTGGTTATTGTTTCATTGCATATAATTGTAAGCGAATTTTTTCTATAAATTTTATTAAATAATTAATCAACATTAGATATATTATGCGTTCTTCAGGAAGTGATCGAATCTAAGCTTCTCTTGTTTACAATAACTTAAGCCTCTTAATCTTAATCCAGAAAATGCTACAATTAAAAGAAATCCAAAGCTTGAGATTAAAAAATGTAAAATTATTGTAACTTCATTTTTCTAAAGTATAACCGTGTTTTAATTCTAATATATGCAGAGCAATATGATTGTTACTATTCTTTACCCGATATCCTCTTCCACTTGTTAAATAGGGATGGTAGATATTCTGAGACGTTTGTTCATTGAAAAGTTATTCCAAGTGTTAACTCTCCTTAGTTAGGATCATTTCCGCAAAGTATTTATTTTTAACCATAAATAATTTACTCAAGCATAAATAATACATAGTTTTTTTAACAATTTTTTATTGTTTAAGATGAAATCGAATGATGAATATTATTTGCAATTTTTGACATTCAACTGAGAAATAGTTGTATAAAAATATTAACCACTATATACATGCGTCAAAATTTTTGTAGCAATTTTAATGAATATTGAAATAATTGAATGTATGTAATAGTTTTGAAAGTCAAAGTGCAAGAAAAGATTTTTAATGCCAAAAACTGACTGATATATCTATAAAGTGTTTCATTTGCAAATGTTTTAGACCTTTTATTTTGAAAGCTGCACTTCTTGAATTGTTCCATTTCTTAGTTTCCCCTCTTCGCTCCCTCCTACCTCCTACTTTTTCATTTAGGCGAAAACTGGATCCATCGCAACTAGCATTCCTATTAAAAGACATTACCACTCCCTCATTTGTGTGCAGCGAATAAATATTTTGGCTTCTGGATCAATGTCTGTGTTGTTGTTACAGATGTTTTCTGACTCCTCCTCCGAACCCGTGAATCTTCCGCCCCAGTTTTCACTGACACTTGCCCCCCCCCCCATCACCACCACCATCTCTTTCTCCCCATCTTCTTTATCCCCGTGTCGTACCCCCCCCCCCAATCGTATTTAGACCTCCCTCTTCTTCCCGTCTCCTGATATACCGCATTAAATGGACGACAACTTCATTAAGCAAACTATGACAGTGATAACTTGATATAAAGTGTCCTCTTAGCCATGCAAAAAGCTGCGTATCTAGCCAATGGCTGCTATAATACAAGATTTCTTGAATGGTAGTTCTTTTGATTCCAACCATTAGCTTAGACCGAAACACTATTTTTAAAATTAAGCATAAATCAGGTTGATTTGTCTCCTGACACTCAGATGAATTTTATACACATAACTACTTTCAGTAATTAGGTTACCTTGCAAACATTTGTATCATTCACTACTAATGTTTTCGCTGCGGAGGGTAAAGGGACAGTTCAATGTTTTATCATTCACATATTCGCGGGGGCAACAAAAGTACTTCAAAATAGATTACTTGGAACACAACAACATCGAATTTGGATTTTCGTAAGATCCTATTTCAAGGTTAATGAAATATTTTCAGTAAATATTGTTTTGTGAAATTAAACCCCTGCTTCAAAACATATTTTAAGAGAATTCAATGAAGCTTTGTTATATCTTTTCTTTCTGATCTGGGGTTGATTGTTTTAACCTTAACATACCATAGTTCTTCTTTCTGAGTAAGCATTGGAAGGAAAGTAAGAATTATTATTTACTTCAACATTTTTAAATTGGGAAAGATGTAAAATTTTGTTTGTGAATGCTTGTAAAATACATATTTACTTATAATAACAGTAATTGCACTTTTTGGCATTTTAATTCTCAATTCAAACTAATACATTAAAATCAAACCTATCTCATTGACGATCTCAGATCGAAGCTCAGAGACAATATCGAAAGTTGTACATCCTTTCTAATATATAAATGCGTTTTGCGAAAAAGTGTCTGTCTGTTTGTTACTTAATCACGACAAAACCACAGAACCGATCGTAATGAAATTTAGCAAGGCGATTGTTAAGATGTCCAGGATGAACATAGGCTAAGTTTCTGTATCAACAAATAATTTTATTCGATTTGTGGTTGGGAAATATACCATTTACTGGTATTCCATTTATTACATATCATAAAATTGTGCGAAACGACCTGGAAGAAACAAATTAAAGACCCAGATCGTCTCTGGGCAAATGCGTCTGGTATGTAAGAAATATAAACTGAAAAAGTTTTATTCGACTAGGAACGTTTTGTATTCAATTTAATTAAATTTATCGCAAAGAATTAATACAAAAGTAACCCTAGAATGTTTCTTCGTGTAAAATATAATCCGTATTCAACAAATGCGTAAACCTTAAGAAAACCGAATAAAATTGACTAATTTACTTGTCACTAAGTTGTAATGATAATACCTATTTGTTCGAAAGTGCTTACAAAATAATATATCATTATCAACGTTAAGAAACTTTGATCTTATTAAAACAAGAATTTGATCGTCATGTGGAGTTAATTTTTATCAAGAGTATCGCCTCCCAGGTGAAATTGTGTGGGGTGAATAATTACATAAGAAACAGGGCAATTCCATTATTGCTTGCCGAGTCCTGCTGTTCTGCTTTTTTATATTAATTCTCCAATCTTCTATTAATGTCATGAAGCAATAAGGTATACGTTCAATTGAATTTCTTTACATTGTTATGTACTTATCAGATTTACACACTATCAGTCAACTAATTTTTTATAAAAATATATCTGTTATCCAAAGAAATGCTCCTTCCATATTATATATCATATTTTGTATCAGCTATATCCTTCAATATGTTAACCATACAGCTGCTTAATGAACACGGTAGAAATTTATTTAATATTTAATAAATAGATATACTTACATATATTTCCGATGTGCTCTTTATGAGGCTGTAGGGATGATTATTTTAAGAATTGGGACATTGTAAACAAGAACACTGAGAAATCAAGAATAAGAACTGTGGCACAGTCCATATTTTTCAGTCTAAAATACCTAGTTACTTTTACGTTCCATTCTCTCGGTATTGCTAACCATACCGTTTATATACAGATATATTTTAAGACAACACAATTCATACATGGTACCTCCAACAACAGTGTTCTTCCATCACTTTCTCATCACTTTAGCAAAGTACAGCTTCTTTTAGAGAGAGACAATTAAAAAATACTTGTATCTTCAATTCCGATTATATTAATAATTGTATCTTTCAATATAAAGAATACGTAGAGAAATACCACAAAAGTGTGAAGATTGAGCATTATATTACCATATTATTATGACTGTGGTCAACGCTGCAGTTATATTATTATCAACACAAAATACGTGAGTAATTCAAATAAAGCAAAGACACTTACTGAAAATATTATTACTGAATCTCATTGTGACTGTTTAGTCACCTTATTGGACCATAATACACAATAAAATATTTTAGTATGTATATAATATGTCGTCAAAGTCCAAAGTTCCAATTTTTTTCTAATAAAGGAAAGTTCTCAATTACTTGAACATAATACTTTAAACTCGATCAAACCAAGAAAATTACAGGTTTTAAATTTCATTGTTATTTAGTCAAAACTTTTTATCTTCGCTAAAATGCATTGCGAATCTCATATGATTGTGCAGAAAAATTTATTTATATATTATTAAATAAACTTCAATTTACGTATTTGTTGCATAAGTGAAACACAACTAAACTTAACTTATAATTTTTTTATGGGTATTTAAACTAAAAACCGTCTAAAATTATGAATCTGAATGAATGTCTGAAACAAAAACAATCAACAATTTATCCTTCGGATGATCAATTTATTGTATTGTTGCCTCTTTATATAAGAGAAAAAAAAATCGATTTCAATTTAAGTTATAACTAAGTGCGTCTCAGACAGGCTTATAAACCATTCCACGCTTATTATAATCATTATCCGAGAATGTTGACACCGAAACGAAATAAAAAACCTCATCTCTCCCGACCAATCGACGGACGCGAGTCAGAAGAGATGGGCAGTGGGCTCCGTCCGATATGCATATCACACAGGTATAAATTCTAATAAGAGATTTCTCCACTGCATGGCTCTCATCCAAGCATTTCCATGGCGCGGCAGTAAAGCCAGGCGTGTCTGGGGAGCGGCGACTTTCAAAGTAACTTTGCCTCCCCGCTGCCGTCCCGTCCCGTCCCGTCCCGTCCCCCCGACGTCGCTGCACTGGCCTCGGCATAAAACGCGCCTCTTAAACGCGGAGATGAGATTGTGTCAGTGGATTTCGCTTTAACCGTTTAATGGAACTACGCGACATCGTACTAATTCATCAACGGAAAAGAAAGTGAAAAAACGCTGTCCGTTACATGAGTAAACTACTTGTTTATTTCATTAAATAGAAGGAAATAAATTTGGACATCACCACTCTTTTATTTTCCGATTTCATTGTACAAATGATGTGCCTACACTGTTGAATGTGTGATTATGCCGTTAAGACCTACCAATTAATATTTTAATGCTATTTTCTTATAATAATGGGAGCATGAGATCTCAAGGGTATAAAAGTCATACTAATTTTGTTCGTCTCACCAACCATACTATTTATTCTTTGAGTTAACTTCGAAAGCGTGGCGACGAAAATCATTTTCAGGATTGCAGATGATTGCTACGTAGACGAAAGTTAAATCTTACAACAAATGTATGATTGGCGAGACTAACAAAATTAGTTTTATTAGCCAATAAAACATCACCAATAACATGTATATCATCTAAAAGTACTTCTCTCCTCGGAACACTGAGGAAAATATTTTTCTTCTCATAAAAAGAAAATTATTGTATGGTCTCTTTCATTCTGCAATACTGTAAAAGGTTTGCAATGACGAAAATGGTGAGAACTATATATGGTTTCACATTCTTTCGTCAGTGAAAAATAATTTTTCTAAAGTAAAAGAAACATATCTCAAATCTTTGAAAATCTAAGTGAATTATCATAGATTTTACGAACTTATGCTCTTCATGCATGCCAAGAAAAATTAATTTAAACGAAGTGAAGAGTTAGTTTTCATCTCTTCAAATATGTCTATTTTAACCCATTTAAAGTTTTATGAATATGTAGCTAAATTTTCTTTTGATTTCTTACTATCTAAATTACATATTGCTTATTATTCAGGGTGTTAATATTTGTTAATCACATTATTCGGTAATTTGAGTAATTCGCAAAATTACCATTTCAGTAATGAATTTTTGGAATACTTTGATTTTTCCGGTTGTATGAGATGAAATTCAAACGTTATTTTACCATCTAATAATAGTTTTATTACTTGAAACAATATATATTCATGGGACTACAATTCTCCTCATAGTAGTACGTTTCTAAGCATACCGAGAACAAGGAACTGTAGTGCTTCATACACAATAAAGTAAAATTGAAAATTCCCTTAAGGGTTTTCTTTATAATAAAATATTTTCGAGACTTTTTCTACATGTTGCACAAGATTACGGAGAAATTACGTGTGCCGTTTTTCGCATCTCAAAGTATACCTGCTTGTTATTATGATTATTTCTGTACCATCAGATTACTTTAGAACTCCTATATCATCTGTTTCTCCGGTTTTCCTTCGGGTAGAAGCGATTTCATATACAGGCTCTCTAGACTGGTCTACTAGCCAGTGTAGAGACATTGGACTTATTAATACTATTGTAATAATTAATCTCGAAATTACAGTTATTTTAACAGTTACGATTTATAAATAATATTTTCGGAATAATTTAAAGATAAGATAATAATTCGTATTAGTGAAAAAACTCTTTTGTAAAACTCGTATGTTCTTGACCTCTTGTTCATTTAACGACAAATTCTTAAAATTAAGTCAAAGTCACGAAAGTATTAAAATTATTAAAATTGTAAAAAATTAAAAATTGAAGAGAATTTTTAAATTGTTTAAATTTGTAATCCAATTTCAAGAAATTGTAGTCAAAATTTTTGGATTCTACAAAGTATAAAATTTGTTGATATTCTGTTGATATTATAACACGTAGCTATTTTGTTTTTAATTCTCAGCTTAGGAGATTGCTGAAATGTTAAATCCGCCTCTGCCTTAGTGACGTCGATTGGAATTGATGGTATGGTCCCTTACTTGCTTCTGGAGAGTATATTATTTTATTGTACTCTACTTGCTCATACGCAGTTTGTGGCTGCTTTTTTGACACTAAATTTATTATGAGTATTATCTGATTGTGCATTCCCATACGTCCACGCTTCACAGAGAGTCCTCACTGTGAAAATTACTTTCTGAAGTCGGACTTATATGATAAGATCTTCAATTTAACTTCACTGCTTATCCTCGTTTGATTCTTGCACCTTGTCACAATTTAGGAACAGAATGTTTGGGAAAGTGAAGATACGAAGTATTTGTATTGTAATTCTGTGGGCAACCTTAGTCAGACATATAACATATGCATATTATACATAGATTTCATAGGTTCGATAAGATATAGCCTTTAATGTAAATGTCACTGGGTGGAGTTTTTTAAGACCCGTGTTTTGTGCCTTTGTACATTAAATTGTCTCCTACTTAAAATATTAAAAATAACTATGTGACAACTGTTATTATAAATCCAAGATATAATAAATTTAATATTTTAATCAAATAATGCTAAAACTATACAATCAATCCAAAAATAAAGTAATTATTGTGTGTGATATTTTTGTTGCTATATTCCTATTCTTATTTATCTACTTTCAAATGATAGGTATAAGAGAAAATTTCCTGAAAATAGTTGTGTAAACACTTTGATGGGAATTCATATATTTGAAACATATTAGTGAAATAATTTGTATTTGTGGTTGGACGAATTCTTTTATTAGAAGGTGATTGATATGCTTTGTAAAATTTTGAGGCGATTTAGAAGTTGCATTGAAATGTCAATTTTGGAGAAAAAAATACACTTTTACGTCTGACTCGCTATTTTTCGTGTCATCTTTTGTCATCAAATATCACCTTACAATCACCACACTTTAAAATCCAGATCATAGCCTTCGCTAATGGTCGGTTACCCAACTCCGTCCACCGCTTTGTCATTTTACGACCGACGAAATTGCTATATTTCTCCCTCCTTATAAATAAGAGTGTAATTATCTAGTAGTGGCATTCTCAATTTTTATCTGGGAATCTTCCTCTCACAAAGAGAATGTATTACAATCAGTGGCATCAACGTTTTATCAAGTATTTTTGTTTCAATAATTGTTTTACGGAGCGTGCTTGTGACTCGTCAGGACCTCCTCCCCTCGGGCCAACAGCTTCAGCGAAGACGTAGAAATTGCGCCTTATTTTGGTTTCTTTTGAAAGCCGCCTATCTCGCATCTTTCAAAAGCTTCGGTGGCATGTACCCTAGGGTCATTGTACAAATGACTATCATTACGCCTGCTCAAGCTATTTTCATCCGAAGCCACTTTACCAGTGGCGCCGCTGCGCGAGTAAACTTATCATTAGCATCTTGCTTACAGCGCCTTCAGAGGCAAGAAAGAGTCTCGTTGGTTGCCGTTTCCACAGCTCAGAGCGAAATGGTTCAATCAAATTTAAAATTCAAAACAAAAACAACCGCGGGAGTTATTTTGTTCCCCACTCCTTCTTCGTCCTTAAATTGCTTGCAAATGACTCCTTCTGTAGCCGCTGCGTAGTTAGCTTTACTCAACTTCCACCGACCACTCACATCCACCATCTTGAACGTTCGTAAAATTGTTCGATCTATGATCTTGTTTGCACGATACCACCATAACTCCACCCTTTTACAAAAGGATAAAAATAAGTTAAAGTGTGTCCTGTTTTGTAAATTTTCCTTTGTTGTCATGAAAAGACGTTCAACAAGTTAAATCATTTGTCAGTGTCTTGATAATGACTCGGGCATCTGCGTATTATTATTATCAAAATGAATAAATAAATCAATTATGATTTACGGCTTTTTTTGGATGATCAAGATTTTTGAAAAAAATTTCTAAAACACAGCGTTTTGACTCGTTATTTGAGTCGTCGTCTGGAGTAAAAAACTGTAACAAGCAACACAACAGATTACATTATGGACGTATATGGAAGAATTTATTCATTATCTCCTTCATGTTCAATTACTGTTGCATAACTATAACACGCTCCCTTTTATTGATCGATGTGAACCAATGTCACTATACGTCGTCTTATCGATGCAGTCATAAACCCCACATTAATCCCCGTCTCCTTCCAATCATTGTGTCACCACCAATATGTATATTGTCACTACTTTAACTATTACCAACATTAATTTAACTCGTACCGCAAACCTCAGTCATGACTTAATCCGACGTATGTGAGAAAACTCAGAAATTACACGCACGAAACTATTACGGAGTAGGACGGGAACAAAGGCGGGGAAGACTGTGGGCGTCGCGTCGGGCGTCCGTGGCGAGGCGGTCCGCCCGCGCCGTGCCGCACACTCGGGAAGGTGCGGCGACGTTGGCGGCGCGGCGGCTGCAACGGCGGAAAAGCGGCCAAAGCGATGCCGCCGTCCACCAATCGCAGCGACGCTTGCACGCTCACCCATGATGCCTTGCCGCGTCAAGCCACGCCTCCGCGACGCTGCTATCACGCGGCGAGACTCCGGCACGGCGGCGTCCGCGCGCGCCCACCTGTAGCGCATGGCAGCCTTCGTCGGCCTCGACTGCTGACCAGCCGCAATGCGCGGCGACGCGCGACGGCACCGGCCGCTGCGGAGTCCCTGGAGGACGGGTGGGTGCGGAGCCGTCGCGACGGATGTGCGGTCGACAGATGGATGAGTTTACGGGGAGCTGTACCTGGGCGTTAGTTCTCGCTGAGAGTAACCTACTACCGTTATTATCTGGGAAGAAAGTGGACTTGAGGTTTCGGATCATCTGGCCCGAATTTTTCTCCGATTTTCCTTCGAGTAGAGGCACATTTTATATACAGGGGTGGCAGTCTATTGTAATAATTAATCTCGAATTTAGAGTTATTTTAATAGTTACGGTTTATAAACAATACATTCCGAAAGATCTATAGTTTCATAACATTACGTACTAGTAAACAATTTTTTTGCTTTTTTTTAATACAAATATGTAGGTACTCTGCTGATATTAACTTTTTTATTTTTTTTAAAGAGTGTGCTCAAATTCGCCTCTGCCTTAGGACCCTTGATCGGAATGGTCCCTAACTTGCTTACGGGGAGTAAATTAGTACATTGTCCTCCACGTGGTCATACGCAGTTTGTAACTGCTTTTTTGACAGTAATGTGATATGTATATATGTATTTGCAATTAAATATCAAAATATTTTAATTATTTACATTTATTTTTTCATATATTGAAAGAGAGTATTCTTACCGAAAAATTCGATTACATCATTTCGACTGCTGGTTTTGATCGACCTCAATTAGAAGGACCTGAGATTCAAGGGTCCTCCGAGAAAATGCCCGGAATAACCCGAAAATAAACCGAAATTTAAAGATTGCAGGTTATTGCATTTTGATAATTTACTTTTATTTCTATTAATTTACTAATTATTACTTTAAATTTAATAATTTACTACTATTTTGGTTGAGAGGATTGCCATTATTTTCTCTCATTACTTTCCGAAAAATATAATTTTCACAAAATGAGACACACTTGGGAGGTTCTGAGATACAACTGCCCATTGAAACTTCGTCTTAAGCACCTTCACAGAAATTTCTGATTTTTATATCCATTCTATGGGTGCTAACATCTTAAACATTAATGAAAAACCGTACAGCAGTTTCGAAAAATTCATGTTACTCTTAAAAATAATTTTAACAGAAAAAAGCAGGTTTGCAAATATGTAAAGGTAAATACATCCAAAGATGAATTTCTCTTTAGAGGGTGTATGTATACAATGTTTGAATTATATGAAACTACAGGTGCAATGTATTGTTCATTTATCATCATACTACATCCATTTGTTTGTTTGTTTGTTTTTTCACGCTGTTACATCATTGCGTGTTACATGTACTCTCACATTTCTCTCTTTATCGTATAGAAAGTGATTTCCTCGTTCATTAAGGAAGACTAAACCCACTACAAATGTACTTCGATTTTCATTTAAATCAGCGCTGTCCAACGGGCACAACTTTGTGTTATAAATCTATATTGTCAGAATTAATTTGACGTCCAGTGAGAAAAAAACTAAGATTGTGTTCGGAATTAACTCGTCTTACATTACAATATGCAAACATTATTACTACAGTAAACAATAAAATACTTTTTAAGAATGAAAAAATATACCTTTAATTTTTGCAGCTTGATATAATATAAGGTCATTGATGAGTATCAAAATATCGCGTTTCAAATAAATAAATAAGTAAATAAATATGACCCATTACTTTTTTTCGTGGGACAACATCTTGCCAAACCTCATCCCGTGCGAACCCGATCGATCGAAAATTCATAGAAAATAATCCGCAGGCTAAGGTAAGTTAATAACGCGAAATTAAATAAATGTTAATATTAAGTTAAAAATTGGTTTTTATTAAAGTAAAAATAAAAATATCATCATTCTATCTCATTTCCCTATCTTCTTTGGAACTCGGAGACATGTTAACAACCACTCTAATTGCAGAATACCAGTTTTCATTGTTTCCTTCTTGTCGTAGCGTGAAAAAGGAACTCGCTCGATGACAGCTCTGAATGGTTTGACCTATTTCCGAAGCGGAAATTCCATTTTGTACGATGTCTCATTGTAGTTGTGATTTATATGTAAATTCTAGTTGTACTAAGGTAATTAAACGGTGTATATGCATCCTGTCTGGTGGTTTAGCATGACAAAATTTGGAGCATTGAAATGTGTTTTTTTATAAATGAAATAAGACGAATTGTTTTTAAATCTTTTATAAGGTCTTTGGGGGTAAATCCTTGAAACATCAGATAACACTGTACTAGGAAATTGAGTTCGTTAAGTTGGTAATTTTTATTGAAAAAAAAAACTTAGGCACTATTAAAAGTTTATTATTTAAGATTTCTTGAAGACGACGAACAATTGTTTGGTTAACTTCGAAATGAACATCATTTTACACTGATACGAGTACATCGTTTGTTCAATCTGATTTCAGTTCAAAGTGTAAAGAAACTGTTCTCGTGCGTCAAATTCCTTTGAAAATTTAGTGTGTACACAATTAGGATTAAAATGTGAAACGTGAAATCTCTGGTTATACGAAAGAGAATAATACATTACATACATACTAGAGAATAATACTATATCATACAATATAGCTTAATGGGAATAAATGATGAGGGATGATGAGATTGACATTGAGAGATAATTTTGCGATAATTACGGCAAATTGACACACACAATAAATTTATTAAAACACTTAAAGTACTTTTTATTATTTTGTGGAACAGTTAATCACGAATTGAAAATGTGTCCTGCTGTCTGCTGTGTTTCCGACAAACTTTTCCTTTCCTTGTTTGAAATTATTTGTGTTTCGTATTCTAGATACATTATCTCAAAATAGATAATTTTAAGATATTCAAATATATGGTTTTAATATAATTTTTGTATGTACTATGTACACGTTTCTTAAATCTTCGTTTACTTTTTTTTTAATAAAAAGTCTCAAATCCGCATTAGGAATCATAAAACACCTTTAATTTTTGCAGTGATTAAAATTGGTTATGCTACATTGGCGAAGCTAACTGTAGGGACATATCTCAATACCCAAGGTTGTCGGTTACGAGAAGGAGAGTTGGGCGTAGGCGTGAGCCTGGGGATAGACGCGAGCTAGCGTCCCGCATTCGTCATGAATTAGCGCGGGCGGCGCCGCAGCGGTGCCTCACCGCACACGGACAAAGGCCGGCGCGTCGCCCTTCAAGCGAAGAGAACCTCAACCTTCTCCTCAAGACACTCGCCTTATCCGACCTCTAACACGTGCCGACTCTGTATTTGCATCCTCTCTCACCTCAACCGAGCCAGTAGTCTTGTCATTTCAATTGTAGATATCTGGATGACCGAGCTAAGTGCACGGACGATCGTACTGTTACAAGCTGTAACAATGTATTATTAGTATAAAGAATATGTAGTCATACTATCCTCTTTTTGATTTATTGAATCATAAGGTCTAAGACCGCGTGGCGGCTATCATCAGTGCTGTTACGAATATAAACAAATATATAGAAAAACAATTTTGTGATTGACATATTAGATTTGACAAAAATAACATAATATATAGAAACATTAATTACTGGTTGTCACATAAAATAAGAATACTGAGGATACAATATTTTTCAACGACACGCGACCGAAAAGGCCTTATGATTTAATAAATCAAAAACTGGGTAGTTGGATTACACATTCTTTACACAATACTGTGTATATTACCAACACCGAACCTCGATATACATTGTAATATTAATTTTGTAATTTTTATTTGATGTCATTTTTAATAATAGCGGTGCTCAGGCAATCAGACTTGCTCTTACACAAAAAACACATGATTTAGGCGAAGGAATTGGGAAAGAGAGATGTTGGGTTGCTGTTGTGAAAATATTTAACCAGGCAGCACCAGGATGATGAAAATGAATTGAAAAAATAAAATTGTTCAGAGATATTTGATCTGGGGATTTTTTAGTTGCTTTGTAATTCATATGTTGCATAACACAGTCATCTTTGATTTGAATTACGTAAAAATGCAGTTACAATCACAAAAGTAATTTTGTGACCGCATTTTCAATATCGTCAGTCACAGTCGATGGTAATTTTATCATTTCCGAGCCTGAAAAAAATATTCTTATCCATCTTAAAGTCACACTTTCTTCTAAGAGTTTTCGAAAAATACCGAACTAAATATTTACCTGCGTCTTTTATTTATTTGTGGAAGAGCAATTCAAAATAATTTATTGATCTTCTTGTTACTAATTAAAAAAAATAAATACGGAAATTATGAACCATTATAAAAATGTGATTTGTTTATGAGATACGAAATATATTATGAGATATTTTATATCAAGGATGGGATAATTTTTCTGATTCTTTAAATAAGGTTTTAGAATTCGCCCCTTAATTGTCTCGTGTAACGTTTCATTGTCAATGTATATCCGAGGTCATATTCTAATTTCTTACTTTGTGTGTGTGAGAGACATAGAGAGATTTTGGATAAATAAAATAACAAATACTATTTTCTAATATTTTATTTATGAAATAAAGCAATAAATGAGTTGTAAAAAACTAAAACATCAACACATCGTTCATTGTTTTGACAGTATTTTGATATATATTCAGTTGTCTATCTTTTCTTTCCAGATGATATTTTTAACTCCTTTTTGAAATCATTCACGCCTTGTGAGAGTTTAACGTGACAATTTCGATTGAATAATAGTCATATTCTTTGAAAGTAGATCGTCAGATTTTGTGATGTGTCGTAGATCCTCATCCTCACCTGAATATATTGTAAACTTAAGCTTAGACCTGCTCATAATATTACAATTTACCAAGATCATATTTAAAGAACATTTCATGGTTATTAAATTGTATGTTCGCAATTACTATGGAATTTTCCACGTTGCTCCAAAAAGGATTAAATTTTTTATCATATCCCTTACCATTTCGTTCGGCTTAGAATGTATGTTGAGTAAAATTTATCAGGAAGGCCTGAAGAAATATTTTGCAGGCCTTATGGCTAGAGCCATATTATCATAAATTCATTCAACCACGTCTTTGTTCAAGATGTAAAAAATCTTAGTACGTTCGATGCATAATTTTTTATCGTAAAATTTAATTCTACAACGAAATTCATTCAATGTCATCTTGAAAAATATTTTAGACGATTTCAATACGCTTTTCACATCAGGTTTAATCGGAATTTTAAAAAAAACTGTGAAACCACCGTATCACGCAAGCGTTACCACATCCGCCGCCCACCCGTCAACAGCTGAATGTTGCCCCTTGTTCGTTATTGACACTTGACGAGAAATTTCCCATGCTGTCACGGAAAACAGTTGTTGAGGTCCGGATTTCTGGGAAGTGGGCAGCAGCGGAATGCCTCTGTCCACGAAATAAAGGTTGATTGTTCTTTTTTGCGGTTGCATATGAGAAGTTGCTTAATGTGGGCGTGAGAATATTTTCCTTTAAAGTCAAAAAGGGACACTCAAAAATATGGAAACAAATCTTGCTTACACCCCTAATTTTAATATCAGAGGACCGAGCTACGCTCGGATTTAATACAAAAAATTTAAATACATTTTTATTCATAACTTGTTAGATATGTTAATTTAATGCAGTGCATGTTAAAAATGTATTAAAAAACAAAAATTGTTCTATATTTGTTTTTTAAATATTTACTTTACTTACTAAGGGTGCAGACCAACGCTCGCATTTAATCAACAAAGGAATGTTTTCAGGTTAATTTTTCATGAATTTTATCTTATTTTACTGATTTACCGATTATATTAGCAATGAATTATTATTTCTTATAATACCGATACTGATCAGACTATCCAGGAATCACGGAGCGTCGCCCGTGCTATTGGGGAATGTGTCATTGATTATTTCAGAGTCATCGGTAGCGAGTGTTGTGCATTTCTTCAGAATAAATCATTCCGCAGAACACACTAATGTCATGAGCGCCCAACGGATGTATCTCCGACAGAAGGGTCTCTGGCGCGATTTTCACAGACGAAAACCGAATTAAACACATAACAATTGCTCGGATAATAATTGCGCAAAACGAATTTTCTCAAGATTGGGACTTATGCCATTCGATTCCTGATATTAAAAACCCTCTAAATATCAAGCCTCGGTAAAATCCCACCGTATGTTTACGAGATAGTCGATTTAAATTTACAATTATTCCCCGCGTGATAATAATAAGATAAAATAAGTTAGAAATCTCTTTCTTTGTATTTCGTGTTGCGGGGGGTCTATTTTGTGAATAGTTTTGATGGAAAATTTCTGAGAACTTTAGCTACATGAAATCTTTTATAATAATGAGTCCTACATTATATCTCTTTACGGAAGAGATTTCCATTCAAAGTGGACTAATATTAAACGAGTTTTGGGAGTACCTCTTTCCTCTCTTCTATTATATCCCTTCACCCTTTCTTACGATTCTCTGCCGTGCAGCGACGGAGATGAAGGGTCTTTAAAAAATAACGGGCGTGGATTGGTTTCCTTTTAGACCACAAAGTGGCGTGCAAGCTTCCTTGATTTTGCGGGTGCTTCGTATGAGTGATTACATTGTCAGGAGGTGCAGCGTACTCAAGCGCTCAGCATCGCCCAGAAAATGAAGAAGTCAAAAGGTGCTCTTGTGCCATGTCAGCGTTTACAATAGCGAAGACTGAGATTGTGATACGGTTGGCGGTAATTTTTTATTATTTTTTAGACGTAGAATGACGTGAGGGTTGAGGCAGATGAGGTCAGGTATGGAGACAGTGGTGGAGAGGTTACGTCAAATGACAGCGGCGGCCAGCATGGTCGAGGTGGTGGCAGCGATATCTGACAGCTGAAGACCGCATGGAATGGCGGGGGTGGCGCGGTCGACAGGAACAGCAAGAGGCAGGAGTCCGTGAGAGATGCATGACGCGGCAGTTTTCTTGTGCTAACAATGAACTGACAGGGTACGCCCATCTCCCGATATAAAAGCATATATCATTGTCCTATCTTCGAGACAGAGCGCTCCATGCGGAAAATTCTCTTGGACGAGACGATGCGCTTGTTCTGAAGCGTGCTCAACGGCTGCCGCTTCCGTCCGAGACATCGACCCTTTGCCACCTCACCACCATTACGATACCACTTCCCTCATCTCCAACTATATCTCTGAATAGTATGACGCGACTCGACAAGCAATGCCCGTCACTGTGATTAGCGAGTGCAACTATAGATAGTTTTAATGATCAATCACTATTGACTGTTGGAATTAATTATCGTTCATTTTCGATACTTGGCAAATCTTTGTTGAAGTTTTGGTCATTGAAAGTTGATTCTTTGTAACGAGGGATGAAACTCACTAGAAACAAACAATATTATTCTTTGTTTCTAAAACTTTATGAATTGTGAGAACGTCTCGTTGCATTCCAAAAATATTTATTTGTTCTGTACATTTTCATCTTCATGAAGAATGTAATTTTGAGAAAGAAAGTCATGAAGCGTTTTTGTAATATTAGTGGTTATTTGTAATTTTAGTGTAATTACATAGTTAAACCATGTAATTTTAGTAGCCAAATATGACATTTGTCCTAATTTTAGATATTATGGGCTGATTAATACCCAGTATTTTTTTTAGTTTTGCGTTTTCTGTTGAAACGTAAGTAGTAACTCCGGTACGAAAAAATTTACTACCAAACCAAAAGTATCGAAACCGTCTACTAGAGAAGAAACATTCAAGAGGAAAACTATTATTTCTTCAATATCAAAATAATATATTCTGTCAAGTTAATTAAGTAAAATGTCAGCGATTTTTGTTAAATATGTAGAACTTCAATACGTTGAATGATAATATAGTTCTATGCATTTGTAATGATTGTATGGGTTGACAATTTTAGCATATATCAAAGTATTCAACTATATCGATACTATATAGTCTAACAATTGATTCCAGCCATTCTACCTTTTTCGCGGCTTCGCTGCCCGCGGTCATCTTCAGAAGTCATAATCACTGAAAAAAATGTGCAGTTTTCCTCTCGTAGTTCGTATCTCCATGGAACAGTCCTAGCCTTTACTGTTGACCTTATCCTGTCTCTTCATCGAAACACTCCTTACGTGTCCATCGTGTCGCTGAGTTGGAAGGTTTCGAGCACGTGATCTTCTGTGAAGTGCATGGTTAGATGAGAGGCATAAATCGTGGAGAAATAGATAATTTTCTGCCTTAATAGTTGTTGACATTGAGAACGAATTTGGGAAAAATAGTTGATATTTAAGATGATAATTTCTTAACTTAAGAGTTAAAGTTTCAGAGTGCGCGTTCTATTATACTTAGGAAACAGTGTGTAGTTTTCATATTAACGTTCCATTCCGACTTTCTCAGGTTATTCCTAAATATTGATTGTATGAAAATATTGTCAGAAAGAGCAGAAAAATTAAAAAAGAAACAAGCTGGTCATTCGTTCATATTCTTATAGATCAATAATCTCTTCAAGCTCGGAGAATCTTTTTTCAATCTTTTTTCATTTTCATTTATTTATTGAAAATATATTGTAGAAAATGTGATTACGATGTGTCACAGACGAGCGACTTCATGTATCATCATTATACTTCTCTCTCGCAATGTTTTAGTAAGAATAGTTGGATATCGGTGAGGCGATACTAGTATTTATTTTTGAAGAAGAAATGAAAGATGTCGTGTTGCCTAGTAGTAAAATATTTATTCAGATAGTACTTTCTCCAGCTTAGCTGGCATCTTCAGTTTAAAATAAAGCGAAATACAAAAAACATAAACAATATGTAAGAATGCAAAATACAAGAATTTTTATTAAGTTTATAAACATTTGAAATTGGTTAAAATCATGAAAATTTGAAATTATTTAAAATTTGTTAAAATTATAAAATTTTTGAAATTAATTAAAGAATAATAAAGTTTTTAAGTGTATTGGAAACAGAGCAACAAAGTAATGAAGAATGAATCTGTGAATAAGAGATAAAAGCTGCAACTAAATGAAAATATAAATAAGTAAGTTGAACGTACCGGGTATCAAAGGGCAAATGTGCCGAAGAGTTGGACGGGGTCGTGTTTAAGAACTACTGGTAAGTAGTGGTGGGGGGAGGGGTTCAGTTAGAGCACTGACCGGGAAAGTCCATGAGTAAATTGGTTATTACAGGAGAAAGGTTGCTTAATATGTTCATTGCGCAGAGGGACATTCCGTTTTAATAATTATGTATGTGGAAATTATCTAAGATTAATCTTTTTCTGAAGGTGTTTTCTATTTCTAGGATGTGGACGTTTTGATCAATGTTCAAAGAGTGAAAAGGGTGAAAAGGCGTAGGTGGTCGGCAAAATGAGATCGATTGCTATTGTTGTGTAAGGCGTGAATGTGTTCTTTAATTCTGATTTTAAATTTCCTACCGGTCATTCCCACATATTTAACATCACAATCATTACAAGACAGAAGGTATACTCCACTTTTTTCTAGAGTGGGGATGGTGTCTGTTGGTCGTAAAATTTGGTCTTGGATAGAGTTGTATGTTTTGAATACTGTCTTGTAACTCAAGGAAGAAAAAGTGTTAGCAATTTTGTTGGTAATTTGTCTTTTGGAAAGAAAATAAACGTTACAACGCTAGTTCCTGGTTGTCTTACTCACGCATATCTAGGGGCTAAAATTTTATTTTACGACAATATTTTTGCGACATTAAAGAATAATTTTTTATGAAGTTCCGAACTATGGTAGTTATCTTTCAATGTTAGATAAGAAAGATCTACAGTACATTATCTCCAGCCCTTTCTTCTATTTATTGATGTAGTTGGAAGCGGTACATACATAACACTATTTTAATGATCTCTACCCAAGAACATTTCCGTTATTTATACTCAAGGTCAAGAACTAACACACTGTGGTACACTATAAATTTATGTTTATTACTTAGCCAAGAAATACAGAGCTATACCTGAGAACGGTACTTTTACACTGTAATTTAAACTTAAAGAAATTATATGTATTCACATTTTTTTGTTATTTCTAGTTTTATGAATGTAGCGTAATGAAACGAAGAAAATGCGTCTCATAAAGATGCTAACAGGTGCCGAATTCCCTTCTCTTATCCCATGTTTGGGTTCTTCACCGCTTAGAGAGCAGCACCAATCAGACTAATCCAGAGGAGAGCGGAAACAGCGGCTCGTATTTCTTCCTCGAGATTCACATCTTGACGATTGTAGCGAAGCTTTCAAACATGTTTTTTTTATGATAAGAATAAATAAGAAAATATTATCCTCCCTGGAATGAATATTCTAATGTTAAGTTTGTAAATTTAAATGATTGTTATCAAAAATAATTTCATGGCTATCAGACGTTTGTTTCTGTCCCTCCATATCTTACTCTCATTGGTTTAAGAATATTATAAATTTCTTTTACGTGTTCATCCAAAGCAATGTGAACATTTTTACCTAATATGAAAATAAAGGACATTAGCAACGTTGTGTGTAAGTTGTGAAGCACAGTAAATTAATGATGCGCGTTATATTGCACGTTTGAATTAACTTTCTAACCACTCTATTAAACTTTATTGACAAAAAACTTTTATTTCCAAAAAAGCAGTTGCAAACTGCATAGGACTACGTGGGGGACGAACTAAGTAACTCTCTGGAAACAAGCAAGGGACCATCCCATCAATTACGATCAAGGGCCCAAGAGCAGTGGCGGTTTTCACATTTATAAAAGAAATTTAATGAATACGTACTGTTTACAGTTCATTTTGGAATAATAAATGGATGATATTATGTGCAGTAAAAATTCGAGATTTATAAAACAAAAGTGTTAACAATATTCCAGTCAACGGAAAATCTTCAATTACTTGAAGGAAAAACAGGAGAAAAACCCAGGCCAGGATGGGAACCGTAATAGACGACAATTTCGATTTTACAAGTTGGTCTGTTTGTGTGAAGAGTNCAGGCCAGGATGGGAACCGTAATAGACGACAATTTCGATTTTACAAGTTGGTCTGTTTGTGTGAAGAGTCAAAATGACATTTCAACTTTATTTTTCTTTAAACTATTGTAATTAGGCTGAAGAAATTAGGAAACATGCTATTGTCCAATATGTGCCTTTCTTTACCAAGTTCTTTTCACATCAATTTAGAATCGTGAAAAAAGAAGAAATATTCCAAAATCTGGACTTTCTCACCTATATATGATTCGTATTCGTGTGTGTCAAGCACTGCATTTTGCTAGTTTCTTCATAATGTTCCATGTTTCATTATTTCTATTTTTTCTTCTCTACAGTTATTCTTTTTCCTATGGTATTCCCTTCCGTTTCTTCGTTAGTTTTTCTTGAACATTTCAATTCCTTTTAAAATCCTTTACATTTCTTCTCCAATTTGTCTTAATCGTATTCTCTTGAAGACCGCTTTTCTTTTCACATCTTAACTATTGTTTACTGTATCTCCTCCTCTCCTCATTCCTTCTCTTCTTTCCATCGTGACCGTATTCCCTGTGCGCCTGTCGTAAGTCAGTCTCCCGCAGCCCCGTGGCGGCTCGGCAGCCAGCACCCCGGGTGACCAGGTCAGCAGATGCCGCGGATAGCAGCGCCCAGCGGGGGGTCACCGACAGCGCAATCAGCCGCCTTATCTGCCTAATGCCTTCCTCCGCACGCCGGGCGGCGGCCAGGAGCGGCGCGGCGGGTACACGAGGAAGCGGGGGTATACCCCCCCCCCCCCAATACTTTCCAAAATTCCCTTCGTCGTGAACTCTCGTGCGTTTCTCTCGCAAGCTGCATACGTGACTACCAAACCCCGGACAGCAACTCCCTCTCCCCAATCCCCCATAGACCCAGCAAACACGTTGTCGTCCATCTTTGCTTAGATTCGAAAAAGTAAGAAGTTGTTAAAATATTCCGAGTTTATGAAGTGTATTTTCATTCGATTCTTCTCGCGTTTGTTAATTAATAAAAAGTTGTGAGTTAATGACGATGAAATTTGTGTGAACCCAAGTCTAGGTATTGGCATAGTTTTGTAATATTATATTGTCGGAGACTTAAAATAAACTGTAACTATATTGTCATGTTAAATTTCTTTCAGGAATCTTGAAGTTATTGTGATGGGGTACAGTTTTAATAATAGAAAATTGATCGGTTTTGATCGACAATTTTCTATTTACAACTTATGGAGTCAATAGTAACTTCGAAAATTCTATACTGTACTGAATTAACAGATCATCTCGTTATAGCTTTTTATGTGTTGTTCGTTTATAATTTAGATGAGTAAACAAACTTTGTTTCATATGTTGACTTCTATTTGGCTGTGTACACTGTTTTGCATGGTTGTTGCGCTCCAAAAAATTTGAATTTCGACTTATTACAAATGTTGACAAAGAAGATAATGACTCTAATGTAATGCCAGATATAGTTAAATTCTCGTTTGGTTTTAGATTTCTGGTGGTACAAAATCGTTGTGTAATAATACATGTACTATACCATAAACGAATAAAACATGAACGTATTACATTTATTAATAATTAATTCATTTACGAATCAATCGTTTAGATATAATGATAGTGTAGCCGTGTTTCTAATCGCCAAAAACGTCATCGTGATCTCTTTCGATCTTTTCGAAGTCCTTCGATTTAGAAATACTAATATTGTAAAAATTGGAAGATAACATTGTCATATTATTGTCAATATATTGATTGAATTTGATCCCTCCATAACTCATAAAACAATTTTAGTACAAAATTGTATTTTTTGGTATTTCCGAATAGAAATCTTTTTCGACCAGCTCATGAAGTCTCCCTCTAAAGTATCTATTTTTCAAGACATTGATATCAAAGATTTATCCCCATTAAAAGATTTGTATGTTTCAGTGGTAATGTTTGCCATGTGTTATATTTTTAGATGAAAATAAAATTAACGACTGAGTGTGAAACTATTGGGACACCTTTACATGAATCGACTGTAAAGCGCTAATTAATGGAAATTTGTGGCCCTACTGTGCTCAAGTAACCATTTATTTAATCGTTAATGTAAGTTAATTTTGGTCCTAGCCAACCATCAAATAACAGTTCGTGACTCAGCTGAAACAAATAAATCTTCTAAAAGATCGACTATCGCCCAAAAATTCTCGTTCTCTCGCATTTATGTGAGATGTATCGTAACCTCAATCTTCGCCATTCGTGGAACCTCGTACTTTATTCAAATACCTTTCTCCAAGCTCGAGTGGCGTCAAGCAGATTCAACGAGAAAGGCAAGAAGGAAGGGAGGGAGGGAAGCCTAGCAGCATCTTCCTCTGCAGACGTTTATGCTTCATAAACGTAATTTAGACGACCTCAGCCTCAGAAAGCGGGTCTGTTGGACTGCGCAGGAAGCGCAGCGGGTGAGTTAATCCAACATTTTACGTTTAATGGAGCCTTTCTAGAAAACATTCCCAAAAACACAGTTGTAAACAAGCGCGCAGTATCCCTATGGGAAGGACGCGTCGCCATTTGAATATGAAAACATAGCTGGATTATCGTTCTGGAATGGAGTGCCCCGTGTCGTGAGGAACTGGAAAATCCTTATTCGTGAGCGACTCACGCTGGGGATATGCGATTCGTTCAGGTACGCGCACCATTGAGTTAAAGGTCGTGTCACGATGACCGGGTCACCAACAACTATAATTCAGTGACAGTGTTTGGTTGTATAGGAAGAGGAGAGTGAGTTGTGTAGGTTGACACGTGCGTTTCAGTTTCTGTGTATGGTAGTGCATTGGAAAAACAAATAAAATTGGATAATAATTCTTAGGTTTAATACTTTTGTTTGAATACTATAGTTTGCTCTAAAAAATAATGGAGGTTTTTCAAATCTTTTTTATTCTCTCTAAATGTGTTTTTTTACTAATAATATTTTTTACTTGCTGTAATTTACAACGAATTGGATTCTTGTGTTGTTATTTTTATGCGACGTAATTATGAGTTTAATTCAAATATTATTATTTACCTCACTTTCACACAGGGTCGGACTGGTTCTCCCAAAAGTGCGCCAACCCTAAATTCTAAGGGGGCGCAAATCAAGGATACTATAGGGGTGGCGGGGGGTTGAAATATCAAGAACAGGGGGTATATGCTGCCACCTTGCAAAAATAATAGAGATATTCCAGCATTGTTAGTGTAATTCTAGGTACTATCTTTTCTTTTAGTGTGAACTCAACGCAGCTGCACAGCCAGTTGATAGTGTTCAAATAGGTTTCCTCATTGTAGGAGTTACAGACGTTGAAAAGTGTCGAACGCAGAATTTTTTTATCATTTTAAGTTGTTATAGACAAATTTTTAGATCATGATAAATTAAAAGTCGTTTCTATGTTGCTCATTTTTTTTATTATTGGTATTAGAAAGCTTTTTCGGCTGCATAGCAACCATCGTCAGTAACATACACTGGAAAATATAAATGTACATAAGATGACAATAATAAAATAATAAAATAAAAATAAAATAAAATAAAA
>NNCF01127356.1:2980313-3024951 GCA_002313205.1 Laupala kohalensis
ATTGCTGAAAATAGCAACAAAAGACCAAAGTACATAGAACTCCCGTTTGATGCCTCACTAGAGCACATAAGATATAGAATTGAAGTGCATTGTAAAAGTGCATCAATTATTAGAATGTCATGAAATGAATTAATTATGAAGTGCCATCGTGACCATTACACAATTAAATACACAACACACATAAATCTAATAATTAATTTTACGATTTTAATTCATCTAGTCTATGTATTCACAACGTTTATACACTTGTTCTTGTATACATTATCCCTTATATTTCAAACTTTCGATATATTCCATGCAGTGTTACATCCCTTACTGAAAATAAGTACTAAAGAAGAATTTAACAATGAAAAACATTAAAAAATTTATTAATCAGTCAATGTAGTTCTTATTTGTACATTATAGTGATTTTAATAGAAAATACAATATATCACTAATTGTCCCTTATTTTCATCATTAGTCAAATTTGACATTTTTAACAAGCTTTATACATATCTGTGTCTTACTTTCAACTTAAATTTCGATAAATAATTTAAAACTTAAATAATAAAATTGAATCGAGTAAATATTATTCTAATTTATCTTTTTATGGATAACTTTTTATTATTAATATCAGTTTAATTATTTCATTTTCTTTATTCTTCATTGACTTTTTGATTTTCTGATTATCCTCATGATTTACTCCAATTAAGTTTAATATTTGAATTTTTCTACAACAATAAGATAAAGTAGTCACATGAACATTTCTCACTTAGGGTTATAAAATTTTATACAACACTAGTAAAATTGTACATCCGTTGCACTTTTATCGCCTCAACAAAAAAGTAATAAATATAAAATTTCTCGAAATGAATTCTCATTTCGGGATGGTTTTTCCCCCCTTCCACCTCCCCTTTCTGTCCTCCACCTCGTGTCGTTCTGCAACTCACCGCCATCGTCACCAGCCACGCCGGTCCCTCAACGCGTCGCGCTTCATAATTAATTAATTTTGCTCATTCGAGAGACCGCAATCAAGATGAGAATCACGTCTTCATTATTTGCCTCTGTTTCCTGATTTCATTAGCGTTTTTGTTCTTTGCTTCGCTGACTCTCGAACAGCGAATGTCGCAGAAGAAGAACAGAGATCTCTCACAGTTGTGTTTGTTTGTTTGTTTATTTATAATTGATTCCAGACNTCGAGTATAATTGATTCCAGACCATAGCGCAAAGTGATTTGTGCCGTCCAAAATTCGGTGTCGAAGGAGTCGCATTGTGTGCTGCCAGTTGCGTGTGCACAACTCCCTCACGTCTTCGGGAAAACTCCACTCTTGTTCAACAAAATTCTTGGATTCATCCAAAATTCCATTCACATCTTCGTTACTTTCCAATGTAGTGTCGTAGGGATATAGTTCGCATGGTAAGAACGGCCAGATGAAAAATGGCGACGAATCGGGAATCGAACCCCTAACCCGAACACACCACATGACCCGTTCTCCTTCCGTATCTGTAACCATTTCCACTCAGACTTTGTACCACGAATGGTGTAGTGGTCGACACCGCATCAATTCATGTAGGAGTCCCCGGTCCGATTCTCTGTTCTCACAATTTTCATCTCTCCACGTCATTCATCAAATATCTACCCCATGTTTTGCTACACGGAATAAATATATGCACATACAGTTCGCGCGTTCAAGGAAATACTACAACATCAATGCATACTAATAATGCGTGGTCTTTAAGCTTTCGTATCCCTTCGTAAAAATAACGTTCATATGAAAATTTTCTTCCTATTCAAATTTTGCTCTAAACAGACCCTTAATATTTTATACAAATGTCTTATTCCTCTTATATCGTATGATTATGATGCTCAATTATTGAAGTAAAACACAAAAGTGTATGTGAAATAATTTTTTTGAAAGTTCTCAAATGACAGAAAACAAATTCAAACTTATTGAGTTCTATGAGTGGAAAACTTACGTTAATCCTTCTCGACTTCTATCTCAAGGAGTGAAAAATCACGGTGCAAGACGTCAAATATCAATATATTAACTTTTTTAGTATTTCCATACGTGATGTTGAGATATTATTGAAATTGTTATCATAGAATGCAATTAGTGATTGTAACCTCATGGATTGGATTTCGAACATTTGAATCAAACTCTATAAAATTACGAAAAATGTATACGAGAAGATCAAATATAATTTTGTAGGTATATGTATTAGACATTGTTTATTTTAATTCAAAAAATGACTATGTACTTCTGAATTCTTATACATAAATATTTATAAATTAAAATATAATTCAGAATTAACAAAAAGCTAAGTCGGAGTTCCCGGAATCTATATTTTGTGTGGTTTTAATGCATTACACTTATATAAGAGCTTACTTTTAGAATATAACTCTCGAGTCCGTCTCACAAGTGTGTAGCTCCTTCAAACAAACCGGTTCACCTCAAGTCAGTCTTTAGTCCTCATCTTCACTATCTCACCCACACAATGCGGAGCCTTCAGTTAAAGGGAGAACGGATGGCGACAATGGAAGGCAAAAAACCGTCAACGGCTGAGGTGGTCCTGACTGGGCAGTTCGATCAATTCCCCATTAACAATGTTCACCTCTCAAAAAGAGGATTTCTTTCCCTCCCTTTTCACGACGTAGGAATTAAAGAATATAGCACTGAATACAAAGAGCTCCTCTTATTGGCCATTTGGTGAAGATAGTCCTTCTGCCAAGAGGTGGATGTATTCTTGAAAGCAATTAAATTTCCAAGAAAAAAATGAACATCAATCGTGATTGGTTTATGTCCCTCTTAAGATAAAGATGGTCTGTGTCAATTGACTGAAGCGCTGAAGTTGGATCAGGCCCCGGAGACCTACGAGAGTATTGCCGAATGGTAAGATTTCGGGAGCTCCGTAGACTACTGACGATCGGTGTAGACAAGATCTGTCGAAGCTGTCTACGAAATCAAGACAATAATAAATCTTAGTGATGTATTATCTTTGGTCCTGGATTCTCAAAATGATCTGTGATGATAAAATGTCCCATAAATCGTAATTTGGTTCATTTTGAATGGTAGTATGAATGGAAAATTCGTACAACCATTTTGAGAAGAAGATAATAGTATTCCTTTTAAAATTTCTACATTTAATTCCATTCGTAACAATTGTAAGATCTTGATTCATATCGTAAATTATCAGGACATTATCATCAGCTATGATTAATATTTAACTATTCCTGAAGAAATTCATCAATCTCAGCTCTAATGTAAAAATAATTTTGACTCAGTTTTCTTTCAAAGGTTTCATCCAGTAGTGTGTTCGAGTTGTTGTTTATAATTCCTCTCTTGCATTCAAAGAGAAAAATAATTTTCTGGATATTCACTTATTTTTGTTATATAAGCGAAAAATTCACATATATTTTTACGGTGAATTATTATAATTTTCTTATCCGTTTCGCGACAGAAAGATAAAAGTACTCATTTTATCTTATTTTCGAAGAATATTAGTGTATTCAGGAAAATGAGATATTCACAAATACAAATATTAATGATGAACTGTAAACATTAAAGTGAAATATTTCTTTCACAAAAACGAGTACGTCCGGAAGCGAAATACTTCAATTAAAAACCATTCTTTAATAGAAACAAACGTATTCTTCTTTAATTTTTTCCTCTACTGATATTTACAGGAACGTAATACTAATATTTCAGTTTCCTTTGCAGGTACTCAAGAACTTTAAATAAACTCCTCGTTGATACGTAAGGAATACAAAAGCCATTCATTCTGTTAACGAACCACTCTCCATTACTGCGTTATCGAAATCTCTAAATCTAGCATTTCTCATACGCGTGGCACTTGCAAATGAATCACGAACATGTATCCACCGTCCCGGAACGAACTCCTACGTTTTCATACATTACACAAAACGCCACGCATGTGAACCTCCGCTACTGCTTCGGTTCTCTAGATGGACGTTATCTAATACGATTATGTTGTTAATTTTCGCTTACACTGAGCTACGACAGAGATAGGGTTTCGAAAATGGACGAATTTTACATCCGACAAACTTACCGCGCGTTTTAATATTTTAATATTTATCATGAGTTATAAATTATTCAAAATAATAAATTCGAGTGAATTTCAATTTAAGAAACTAAGTGATTAAATTGCTGCCCCATTAATCGATCTTTAAAAATCTGGTTCTTGTATCACTGAGTAAGGAATTATTCGATGAAACGACATTACTTTCAAAGACAATTTTCAGTACAAAACTTAGCAACGCATGTGGGTGGAAATGGTGTACAGTTGTGGAGAACGGGTGGTGTAGTGGTTAGCACCCCTGCGAGCAATGCAAGAGTCACGGGTTCGATTCCCGGCTCGTCGCCATTTTCATCTGACCAAAAGTTATCAAACTTACCAATGTTCCGACCCCATAGTAGGTCATCGTCAGACATCTTCTGACAATGTTAAATAGTTACAGTAGTCGCCTGATGATGGCCCGCAGTGGAGGTCGAAATGTTACAAAGTTAAATTGAAAATAAATCGAGTCTGTGAAAGAAAGGTCGTCTCATTTAATATTTTAATAGTTCTATAGATATAATTACAGCATGGATTGTGTAAGTAACATGCGATATTTTGGTATTTCGTTTTGGTACTTCTTATTTTGTATATTGGTATGATAACGCTTGTGACCTTATATTTTCCTATGTAACTCCACTCTGTCATTGAAAGTTCCAAATAAAGTCGTTTGACATCGCTGTTATTTAGTCAGTGAAACAAATATAAGTTACATTGAAGAGAAACATTTAACTTTGAAGAACCCTATGGTTTATGGAGACAGCAATTTCTTGGTCTTTGTACTGGAAGAGGTGTTACCGACATCTCATTCCAAACAATTAATACATTTTATAGCAAGATCGGAAAAAAACAGTCTGAATATTTAGGTATTGGTAAAAAACCCATGTCAATGAAGTCAATCTTCATCGGTAATAAAACTCCGGTCATATTGCCCGCCGTACACCGCTGTGACCACTCCATATTTACGCAATGCAAAATTCTATAGCACAAATGTACCGAAATGATAAGAAAACTATCTAAAAATATTTTACTACTCCTTCCAACATTATGGTTTTAGAAAATCTGTGTTTGACGTCATATACGACATCTTGACGTCTTACGTCATAAGGAAATGTTTAAAGCAGAGTTCATTGCGTTTTTCGCAATTAGTGAAAGGAACGTTTTCTAGAACAAGATTTTTTAATTGCTTTTTTTCATAAAATATTACTGTTGATAGGTTTCATAAAGTATTTCTGGAAATAATAAATGAGAGGAAAATATATTAAAAATAATAATAATCACTAACATAGTTATGTTTATTTCCAACAAGTCAAAATTATTGAGCCCGTGAGTAAATTAATTTTTCTCTAGAACCGTCCTACTGGCAGAGACGACACTGCCACTTAGTAGTTCCTCTATTACTTTCCTAGTTTCCTTCTGATATAATGAGGCATGAAAATGGCTATGAGATATACCTGGTCAAGGCTATAATTCTGTTTAGAATTGTTATTATTCCTCAGGTCTCCTTTGTAACACAGCGTGTATTTGCGAGGAACAATGTAAAAAATTATTTCCTACGCTGTATTTAAAGAAAATTTGAATGAACTGTTATTTATTATTTGAATGCATCATTGTTTAAAAGGAGGTTTTCATATTTTTTATAAAAATAAGAGAGAAAATACCAAACTGTGGGGAAAAAGAAAGTACACAAATAATAATGCGTTAGCGTCATAGAAGTTTCATTTGGGAACAACAAGTCTTCTGGAGATTTCAAATATAAATATGAAGATATAAGAAAAATCTATAATTACTCAGATATCGATTTAGGAGTATATATTAATGACAAATCATTGTGGTCTCAGTTATACCATTTTATTAAACATAATTTCTCTGATATTAATTTTAAAAAATTCTTTATACTTGAGATCTTTTTTTGTTGTTGTCTGTTTCGTATTCATCTGTGACATCCGTTTTGTCTTATGAACACATTTTTCATATTTTTCCTACCTGAAAATTGTGAATTTCCTTGTTTGCAGCTATAGTTATGAGGTTCTTTTTATTGAAGTTATATTCTGTATTTAGTGGTGTGTACATATTTTTAAAATTTATTCTCTTTTCCTTATCTTGCATTTCTATCTTTCGCTGAGGTCATCAACCTATTGAACCTCACGAACAACTTAATTCATCGTTTTAAATTACTCTGATCTTTCGGTGATATTTTATGAATATAAATACGTTCGTTATGTATTGACCGAGAAAATGTTAATTTTTGATGCAAAAATAGGTTATGTGAACTTCGTCCATCAATTACTTTAAAGAAATATGTTTTTCATTTTCAATACGTTCTCCTGTTTTTCAAATAAATTCAAAAAAAATTTGGCGATCAAATATTTACGCCATTGCAAACTAATTTCTTTGGTAAAAATGGAAATAAATACCTATTTTTTCGGTAGACTAACAAAATACTTTCGCGGATCACCAGTGTTCCGGGTGCCTCCATTGCTTTTGAGATCTGTTTAACCGCACTAAGATAGTATGTCGTCACCGTCGAGGCTGTGCACTAGGTCTCGGGGACTAGAGGGTAAAAGAGCGGCTGTAGTACGTACAGCGAAACCTGCGTGCTCGCTACGTGTGTGTTCCGTCTTAATTATACGAAGGAAGCACTTCGCTTGTTGAAGGACGAGGAGGGGTGTGGGAGTGAGAGCGCGGACGAAGGGTGGGAGGGAGGGTGCCGCGCTGTGCTGTACTCACTTCTTGCATGAGGGAAGAAGCTATTCCTTCTTATAGACGTCGGAACAAGCTTCCAAAGCTTCCCAACCCACGTGCGAGGGAAATATTTTTATCGGCTCGTATATTTCCGATAGCGGTGGTCTACTCTGGACCTCCACCATGTCTCTGAGCAGTAGAGCGTGGATTCAAACCCTTCTCGACCGTTTTAAGTTAGGTTTTCAGCTAGGGTTTCCCTCAACTACCTCGCACAAATCTCAATTCGGTACCATAAGTGACACAGAAACTCCAACATCTCTCCTTCCCAAGTCATAGACAGGTGGAAGAGCAGTCCTCATGTCCTCAACCTCGATGTAAGACATAAAAATACATTAAATTATTAGATTTAATTACATAACCCTTCTGGATGTCGATCTTACTGTTTCAGCTGAGTTTCATGCAAGTGCATATTGAAACCAGCTGTGGAATTCGTTCCTCGAATGTATTGTTTGCAGGTGCTCCGTACTTGGACTTCGTGGTTTTTAGCGATTGCGTATACAAAAGGAATAACGAATAAATGACTTTTTACGGAGCTTTCTGGGTTAATGTGATGTATTTCTTCAGGATAACATCTGTATACAGTTTTATTTTGGGGAAAATGGTGTTGAAACATCTTTTGAATGGCTAAAATTTATTGAGAATTTTCTTCATTCTGGGAAATGAAATGGAAGAAGTAATTGGTATTCGTGTTCTTCATCAAATAAATATGTTTCATATATTGGGTGAAGTTTTTGCCGAAATTCATACTTTGAAATTTAAAGTCAAATTTCGAAAACGCAAATGTATTATTATGTACAACTGAGGAAATGTACGCTAAACCCTAAATAGTTGAACATAATAGAATAGGATTCCCATGTTAAATGTCCGAGTGGTAATTGTATTAAACTTCAGCTATATATTTAATGAAAACCTATGTCAAAACACACATTCTTGTGTTTATTATTAGTTGCAAAGTAAGAGATGTTGGAGTGAAAGGATTATTTTTTCACGCGCTAACACAGTTAACTATAATTTATTGCACACCTGAACATTGTGATACATTATGTATACTATACTTGTCCTTCGTAATTATATTTAAAGGGAAAATAATAAGAATATATTAAGTATATCTCGTTATCTATGGCACACAATCTGTTTACTTATTTACTAAATGTAAACGGAAATCCAGTACATAGAATAATGCATGTTAAATCCAACAACGATGCAAAACCGATCAATCAGTACATAAAACTCAATGAGAATATAACATTTGGAATATCATTTTAGGATGCAATGAAGGATATGTATACGTATGTAGGGAGAGTGCTTTTTTACCGAAATCTGTGTTGATTGAGCAAAATAGCATTTTGATGAAGAAATGAAAAGCAAGATTATGTTTTATTTGTTGTTGGGGATGATTATTAAGAGTCTGAGGGTGCAAGGAGATTGCGTTCGTGGTTCCCGTGTTCATAGAAAGAGTAGCTTAATAGCGGCGGCGGGGGCGCTGTCTTAACCGGTGGCATCGCCGTCCCGTGTGCTGAAAGGACGGAGGATGGAACCTCCACTTACATGAATATTCCCATCGCTTATTCTTATGCTTTCCCTCGTAGTCATTGTCATGACTCATACAAGCTACGTGCAGAATATAGGATCATGAGGAGATCTCGGAATTAGTAGCTATTAAGACGTGTTCTAATAGTACGCACTCTTTGCATGTACCGAAGATTTCTAGTCGTTATTTTTGTAGATATGTGCATAAGTTTACTTTTAAACTAATTTCACCCGCATGTACTGTATGTTAACAAGATTATCTTGATATAATTTTAGTCTTCTTCTATGGTAATCCCGAAAACAAGGACGTCGTGCATTATCAGGTTCAGCACTAAACAAAATATAGAGAATTATAACAGTTACTTGCGTTTTTTTTTATATTTAAGGAATTACGGACCAAACGCTCCATAAATTTGTTTCAATGTTATATCATTAATAATGATGAACGTAACTACATTATATGATTAAGGGTTACTGAGATTTTAACTCGTCACAACATTAATTTCACAATATTTCTCACTGAAACATAATAGTGAAAACTAAGATAAATTGAGAAAATTTAATGCACACAACAATTGTATTATATTAATATTTCGAATTCACTGGATGCACTTATGTCACAAAATAATAATTTTAACACATTTTTTCACAAATGATGTGAAGGAGAAAAATAATTTGAACTTTTTGGTGACATTCAGTATATATAATTTACATTCAATGTGTTCTTTTGGAAATACCCCGTACTCTTGCAGGATTTGGTAATAGAATATTTTATTTATACAGTATTATAAATTAATTTAAATTATACAGTATTAGAAATTACACAAACTCGTTGTTGTGGCTCTATAGTACTTTTCAGATATGTAATAATTGAGAATTTTTAACATAGATTGACGGTAATTAATTAAAACAACATTTTTATAATCCTTAACTATGGAGTGTTCCCTGGTCATATTTTCCTTTAAATAATTCATGTTAGATATACTTTATGATTTTATTTCGAAATATTTTTTTCGTATCTATAAAATGTGTATTTTAGAATATAGTGAGAGATTTTAGCGAATCCGATTATATTACGGTGAAGAAGTAATTATCCCCTTATGTTTAGTCAAAAATTGAAAGTTTCTCACCTCGCCGAAAGCCACATCGCGCTGAAATGTTGGGTAACAAAGGTAGTAAAAAAAGGCCGCACGTTACAAAGGGGAACGATTTTCTTCCGTTAACTTTTACTGCAATTTTATTTTGCTTAGTTAATGTATCATTGTTTTGTAGAAACGCAGAGACAGTAGCAGAGTAGAAACAGGAGAATTCTCAGCGGACACGATATACCTCGTTACTTGGGAGCGACGTCTATGTCTGGGCTCGAACCGCAGACTTTCCGACCACAAGAGCAACCGTCGCTGGTGGTCGCAGCCTTGCAATGCAATTTCCTCTAATGACACTCATTCCTCGGTGGTTTTTTGCTTACAACATCCCTACGAGCAGAACGCACATTATTTGAGAGCTGTAACGAAGGAACTCCTCATGGAAGTCAAGACATTATTTTACATAAAGCGGCTACCTGAGACAGGACCATCCCTAAACAAACTCCTGACGGTAGGGGACGTCCGGATCACGTAGTGTGTAGTCTTGTTTAGTGAAGGGATATCCGTAAGCTTATCACGCAGTCACGCACCAGTTGCAGGCATCGATATATATCTTCGCGCGTGGAATATTTCACGTCTCACGAACATGATGCATGGACCCCTGGAGGCAACATGGTTCTTTGCGGTGCAGAAGGCTTCTACTCTGCTCGGTCAACAAGAAGCAGGGTTCGTCGCATATTCGGGCGTTGAAATCATCAGCGCATCTAACCCATGACCCTCGAGATACATGCCTCAGCATTGATTGGCGACGTCACTATATTTGAGTGAAGTGCTAGTAAACTGTATCGATGAGGTATCGGTCTCTGCGGTAATCGTGAGTAGCGGAATTAACATGGAATAATAAATTTCTTAGATAATTCATTCCTTTCCTTTTACTTCATTTTTGTTCTTACTTTATCTCTGGAACCAAAAACGACGTGTAGACGCAATATATGATATTTGTTTAGGTAAATAAGAAACTATTCCTATTTTTTTGCATTAGCATCATGGTTTCTATGAAAGACATGAATAAACAACTGATTCAGAAAATTATTTTCTTTAAAATCATTGTAACTGCCAACAGTGTGTTTAAGATTAAACTAAACCCTTTGTATGTTAAACTATTTATGTCTATCATTTTTATCTTATTAAGTTATGAAAGTTGTATATCAAAGTCGTTAAATTTCAAAACTGTTATAGGTAACATTGAGAGATATTTTTCCCAGAGTTTTGATTTCGTGTGTAAAAACTACTTTGCTACTGCGATTTCATATTCCTTCAAATATTCACAAAGAACATATATCAATTTTACATCGCTCAGCTAAAATTGAGCCTCATTTCTAGAGAGTGCACCAAAATTGCTTCGAGTGCTGCAAATTGGATAATGCAATTTTCTTGATAAATCATGATAACATTTAATTACACGTTAAAGGTGCATGTATTGAACTTGTTTTTTTTTTAATACTCCACAATTTTGAGATGAATCTATGGATGGATTTTCTGCAAAATACAATATTATCAAACGAACCCAATTGAACAAAACTATCACTTTCCTCTACTTTTTTTCGAAAAAATGAGAAATATTTACTTACGCCCAAACCATTAAAGAACACTACACACAACACTACTTCTTTACATCGCAATTATCATTGAGAGAAAGTAACACCTCTCTATCTTGTACGGGCCAAGAGAATTTCTTCGTAGAGTACTTTAGGTGATCCACCCGGTATAATAACTTTTAAAGCGTACTTATCTTGGCAAGGGTTGGCTCTCCTTTGCCCTAAGCGAGAAGTTGGTCACGACAAACAGCGGCGACTGCAACCCATCCGGCGCGAGTCACGAATTCATCTCGAGAGAGGCGTTAGATCGAAAACATCTTGCTTCATCTTCGTCTCGCGTATTTCAGACCCGACTTGGAGGATTTTATCTTCATCTTTATACGAAAACTTCAATTAACCGGCGATATGGTGGTGTAACAAGTTATGGGTTCGACGCGGGAGTATTGGATGTAGAGTTTCGGTCGCACCATTCGAAACGCTAGCGGCAGTGGAACAAAGGAATTGTTTCGGTAGGAGGACATGTAGGAGGAGTACACCTCTGAAAGATGTTAGTGCTTTTCAGCATGTAGGTCTGGGAATACATGAAACTAGAAGCAAAATAATTCTACACGCCTCAACAAGAGTTACATAGACAAGTATCATTAGCTGCTCTTTGCTTCTTCTAACAAATAGAACCATGTGCAGAAAGCGTGAAAAGTTATAGCGAAACTCTTGACTACTCGGGATTGTAACTTCTTTGTGACAGAGAATGAGCTATTTGAATATGAAATTGAGAAAAAGCTGAATCGATTCTCGAGAATGTAGTTGCATGAGTTTAAGAGATCGTTTCAGAGCGTTAATGATAAAGATTGGGAATTTGTTACCGTGAAGCTGTTTTCAGACTGACGTAAATAAATTTCGTTTGCTAACTCTTTCGTACGTCCCTACGCTAAACTGGTAATGAAAAGTATATACTAATAACAGCATATAATACAATTAGTTATGTACACAATCGTATTTTTAAAATGAGCTTTAAAACTTTGAAATTTCTTTCAAAAAATCTCCATAAACCACGAGTTTCTAATGTACTTTTTCTTCAGTAAAAACGCTCATTAGTAAAACCGTTTTGTACAGCAAATTAAAAATGTTACTTACGAGCGCATAGTATAATTTTAAATCCTGAAGAAACGTAAAATACCCACAAACGTCGGAGTATTCGCATTTTAATATGAAAGTACTGGAAGTCCATTCCAATAGTTCAGGAGATTCTCAGATCACTTAATTCAATTTCACAACATATATCACGTCAAGATTAAATAATTAAGGTAATATTTTTGTAACAAACATGAATCTTTAAAAATGCATGTGTTTTAGTTTTATATAAGTCCATTTTTTATTAAAAATTCATACATTTAAATTAATTTTATCTCACATGTATAAAATGCAGTCCAGTGAATGTCGAATAATATTCAAGTAATTGCTGATACTATAAGAGTATTTTTGCTTCAATCTAAACAGTAAAAGTTAAAAGGGAGCATATACACAACAGTGCCTCTGCCTCAAAGAGGACCCGCAAACTGTCCTCCCCATGTTCTTACCGTTGTCTCTCCGCCCCTACCGTTGTGTCGTTGCGAGTCAGATTCGCTTGTAAGTGACGTAGCGAGAGCGTTGGCCGGGGAGAACGCGTGGTTCCGTCGCACTTCTCGAATCCCGTGAACGGGGTCAGCGCAAGACGTTCCGCGCAACGGGTCGCGACTAGGGGAGGTTGAATCAACGAAGCGGGGGCGGGCTGTATGACACACAAGGGCCAAGGGGGGAAGATCGTGGAGCTTGTGCGCAACTAGCGCGTCTGCCCGATTGATACATCCTGTCGTGCGGGCCACGGGTCACGCGAATCGTCCTTTCCCCTCCCCAACCCCTCCTCATCCCACCCCAACCCACTTACCTCACTCCACCGCCTCTGACAATGCCGATCGAATCCATTGTCTGTGCTCACCCACGTCTCAACCCGACCACGATCTTTTGAAAATATAACAACCTGTGATTATTTGTATAATGCTATAATTATCCTGACTTTACGTCCATGACCGGCGTTTTCGATTGCTTTCCGGTTTCGTTCTCCGGAGTTGTAGAATTGAGTTGTGACGATAATGGTGGGAAAAAAATGATTTCCGTCGGAGTGGCGAAATCAGTAAGTCGTAGATTGGGGGGAAAAAATGAGACAGCGACCTGAATCTTTGATGTTCAGCTGCTGACTTTGACGGCTGCTTTTATCGCGAATCACGTACGTGTTTCTGAGTTTTTCAGTAAAAAAAGGAAATCTCATTTGTTCGATTGTATGTTAATACTGTTTTGGTGATGTAATAATCTCCCGATATTTCTCTCAAATTTCTAAACTTAGGTTTATTTTTCGTCGTAAACTTTAAATAAAAATACTTTCTCTCAATTGCGGTTAACTAATCCGCTATGTAACAGAGTAATGATGTTATATTGAATGAAAACGGGAGATGCTGTTTCGTTCCCACTGCACTATCCCGCTTTTGATCCCCGCTTTCGTATCCCATTTTCATTAAATATAATATCATTAAAAATACTTTTCCTTCATTATTATAAACATATTGGAAACTTATAACAATACATATTGGAACGTTATAAAATAGAAAACAGCAGATCACGTAAATATGTTATATTTTCAAGTCCAAAATGTGCAGACATTAATTATGCATTGGGTTGTGCAAAACAAAAAAAGGGTATTTTTTTATTACTATCACGAACTAATGAATTCTACTATCAGTTGCTTTTGTTATAATTCGAAATATTTAACAAGGAAGTATTTTATTTGAATGATTATAGTACATTTTTATTCCCACTTGGAGGAAAGTACTACTACTAATACGTAGTTGCACTTCTGACATGTATTTTAACTTCAAGAAGAAGTAATGTTCCCGTAATACTGGGGATCTGAATGAAATATATTTTCTTCAGAAGAACTTTACGTAAATTGTAGGGGTAGAGTGTTAACATTAAGTTGTAAGTCATTCTTCAGTTTTTTTTAGAATGCTTCTTATTGCGCTGCACTTCTTTCGTTTCCACTTTCTCCACTCATTTTCTCTTAAACTGTTGTTGATTTGTGACGTGAATAAAAACGCACGGAGAACAAAACGATTAAAATTTTCTCTTCTCCGTTCTAGCAAGTGGTCGCACTCCTAAACATCAGCACAAGAAAACAGGATGTGTTTCTCCGTAATACTAGTAATCTTGTACGCGAAGATATATTTTGTTGCGTCGTATTTGAATAATACTTTTATTTTCCGTTCTCATTTGCTCCCGGGTTTAAACGTTGTAATTGCTGTTACGGAAAATAAAAGCTGAAACCGACGCTAGGAACCGTCATGAATATGGATCAACCCATTCCATCATGAATTAACACAATAATATTTTCCTCGTAGCACCGTGGAATGCGCTACTTCTAAATCCAAGAAGCCGTTTAATCACACGGCTGAGCGCAGGCAATTACTCGCGAGGAACGTATGTGTGGTGATCCTGTTGCCGGGGGTGCTCCCCGAAAGTATAGGTTTGTCGAAGTTTATTGATGCTGTCGAGAGAGCATACGTCGGCGGCTTGATTGAGTCTCTGCTAATTGCAGGGCGAGTGAGTGAAGCGGGCACTTTGCCACCAGAGAGCAGTGGCAGCGGCGGTTAATGCTTGGGTTAACCGTAGACGTGGAGATTGGAGCAAAGAAAAATGGCGCCTCCGGAGAAGCCGTGGTCTTTATTTTCGGTTTGCGGGAGAGTTTTTAGGTTTCTGAATCTCCCGGAAAACGAGGAAAAGGTGTCGCCAATTGAATTGTACTTATGTTCTACATGATCAACAAAATAATCAATTTACGTTAATAAATAAGTTACTGATACCATTATACCGCAATGGAAAACTTCTTAACATTAATTTTTCCTTTTTCTCAAATGATTTCAAGAAACACCTATTACAGCGTTTTTTTAAACTATTTGATGTTCGTAGTTTCGAGTATAATATTGTAGTATGAAATTTATTGTGGATAGAATAGATTATTATAAATAGTTACTATGCATGGTTCGCCTCTCTGAAGGTACCTGTCATTCTATACAACTTACGTCATCTTGGGATATCGAACCCTTTCATCTCGTGTATGGTGTATTCTAAAATATCTTTTATGTCGTTTACAGTCATCTAACCACGACTCAGTTGTTCATCAAGATGAGAATAATACGAACAATTTAGCGTTATAAGTTCTAGAAACTGAGTGAACCAAGTCCCTGCTTGTAGCTATGGTATGTGCTTAATGTTTGGAATGAGCGAGTATGGCAAAAACGTTATTAGGTTGTTAATTTTTTCTCATAACAGTGACAAAATGTTTTTTGTTCACGCAATTATTCTTGGAATCAACATTTTTTCTTTCTTTAAGATCATTGAACATCTTTAAAATTTAGTTTTTAACCTCAAACATATGAAGAATCTTTTAAAAATGTCTTAGGCCTGAAATTAATTGAATACAACAAATAAGAAGGGAGAGTTTTTACGCCAAAGCGATACTTAAATAATACAGACATGAAAAATCGATATTGCATTCAATATATCTTGAAACAAAAATGTCATCCACCTCATACAGATTCCATAAAGAATGACAGAAATAATAAAAATGATTTACTTACAACCTCACACTAAATCAATGTTATATTTGCTGAAATGTTAACGCCATAAAAAATTCATCACATTCAACTTTGGTTGTGATTAAAATACTGATTGAAACACTAAATAGTCTATCAGATATTTACTATTATGAAACTCATAGAAAATCTATCATGTATTACTAATGTGCCAAAACATGTGCGATAGCGGAGTTTGATTTGAATCCTTTAATAGTTATTAAAATATTAAGAATGATATTAGTGAGATATTTTTGAGAAAAAATCTCATTCTTGTATGATAATTATTTTTAAACAAATTCAAATACTTGAAATGCAATTAATACAAAAAAAAACTCAAAACTCTACTAGGCGCATGGAATACTTCACTCTTGTATTATTTGAAATTTGTGGATAAATTCTCCTATTGTTTTTATGTTACAACCTATGAAATGAAATGTAAGACGAAAATGAGAAAAAGGTTTCACTTATTGCCAACGTAGAAACTCTTGTTCAAATATATTTTTTACAACAGGAATCTCAAGTACATTTCAAGCAGGAAACCACAAATGGTTATTTGGCATTCATGAGTCATTTGGAAAGATGTGATATATAAAGACGTCAAAAGAATAGTCGTTTCTTACCACAAACATAAATTTTACTGGAACTATCTCTTTAACACGTAATACTGAAAATATTGAAGGACTACGCGGAATTTATATTCCCATTACTCATAACAGTGTCAAGCAATGAAAAATCCTATAAAACAGTGAAATAAATAATAATTTATGGTTAAATCCTTACATTTAAATATATCCCTATAATGTAAATATACAGAATCATAAAGGAGAAATCTTAAGTTTTCTCTTTTTTTTAATATTTGATTTTACTATGAGGTATAAGGTATATGTCGAAGTCTTATCATGTTTTGTGCATTGTGAGTCCTTCGAAATATATAAATAATATTTCTATTTCTGCAGATATAGCAGATCATAATTTCTTTATTTTTTATAAGTTGGATTCTGTGTCTATATCAAGTTCTTCTGTGAGATTTAGTTGAGTTGTATTTTGTTATGTGCTTATGATATCAATGTGGTGAGCCACGTCCGGTCACTTTGAAGATCAACAGGTTGTACAAATAGGAAATAAATGGTTTCCGATACTTACAAAAAGCTTTTAATTTTGAAATAAATAATTAAAAACGTACGACATTTTATGAGATTTGAATAATATTTATATTTTCTGTGAAGAACTTACTACGTTTCGACTTGAATTCAAGACGTTGTCAGGTGTCAATAATGGACGTTAACTCTAGTAGAACTTTTAATTTTGAGTTGAATTCTTTCGTATTGGGAAATATTAAATTTTATTAGACGCCATATTTTAATTACCAAAAATTTAAAACCCTTAAAAAGTTGTTCGATATTAATTGGAAATACTTGTACGAAATTTCTTTAAGCACATATTCCCATTTCTTGCCATGACAGAACAAACTAGGTAATTTGTCAACATTTATTTAAAATCTAATATTTTTCGGTTATATAACATGTTTCAAGACGAGAAAAAAATATTTCCATACAAGCTGAGACCCACATATTTACTTGCGGGAATTTGGGATTTATGAAAGGATAATTTCCTAATAACCATTGATAACTGGTCATGAAATAGCTCTTGATATCTTTTCAGTGGACTTTAGAAAGAAGAGTGCGCTGAACACACATTTTTCCGGAAAATAATAAATTTATGGAAATGGCTCTAAAATATATTTCAAGATGAATGTTTTGAAATGATTTTCAATAGTATTTGTGTAAATAGATTTTCAGTAGTATTTTTAATAATGCGCACGAGAAATTAAGATTTTTCCAGAAACAAATTCCTCTCGATATATTTAAAACAAAAATTTACAAAACTTTCATTAGTTTATTTACGAAGTAGCCTACTGAAATTATCTACATACATGTATGTGATAGTAAGGGCTCTAATGACCTTGACGTTGGCGATCCCTAAAGCCCCCACTCCTTAAAAAATGCGATAGTAATATAAGACTACATGATCAGGATGTTATAGATTCAGCAAAAAAAAAGTTAATTTATTTTATTGATGAAAATACATCAAGTTTACACCGTTGAAAAGGATAAAATTGATATGAAATAAGGAACTTATTAGAACCAAATATTGTTTTCTCTAAAACATATATTATTTTTAAATAAGTTCAACATCATTATCATATTAATGCTTGGGAATGCATCTTTCTTTTTCCTTTCTTTTCTTTCTGTAATGTTGCAATGTAAGATAGGATATGACAAAGATTGTTGGACAGCGGATGTGTGTTTTCCGTACCTCTTCTTTGGTATCACAGTATTACTTTACTTACTTTTGAATTAAAATTTGAAACTCATAAATATTGTATAGTAACAACACATAATTGTTAACAGAAGAGATATATTTTGGATATTTTTGAGACGTATCGATACGGAAATAACGGGCTGATGATAAAACACTTTACAATTTCAAAATTCATTCCTGAACACATAATGAAAAAATAATATAATTTTAGGACAAGTGTATCACTCATATGTTCTTGGCGATCATAGTTTTTTTCTAACAATTTGTCAAGATGTCCCTTGAGTTTCTATTCGCTCGATGTATTATATTCTTCATTTGTACACCCAAGTAGACTTTAATGTGACCAGTATTTTCTGTGTTGTTATTAACCAATACTACACTATGTTAAAAAAACTCATATCTCATCAATTTTATGCGTCTGTCTTCAAATGCTTTATGAATCCTTGTGTTCGAAGTGAGTCTTTATTATTCTGAGTTCTGCATTACGTGTATTGATTTCGGTATAGTAGGATATCTTCTCTTGATCTTTTGTGACAAGAAAGGTTTGAAATGATTTTCTGAAGATTTCGTGTGTGAATAGTGGGTACTATCATGTAAAAAAATATATTTCCATTATCCATACTGACAGGAAATCAAGAATAAGAGGACGTTCAAGAAGAAAAAGTATATTTTCATGTTCTAATTTCTTCATGTTCATGCTTAGAAAGATCACTAAAATGTATGTTTATTGCACTGACATTCGTTTCAAATTTTTGTTAAATGATGAAGAGAAAACATTTTTGTCATGAATTCTGTTTCATTTCATTCGTGAGGTCCAAAAATTAGATAAAATGTAAGATACAGTAGTAAATAAAATGACAATGTTTGTTTTTCTTCCTCCTTCTCGAAAATTATTGAACTCACTACTTAAGGTATACGTGTATGGATCAAGTTCTTTTCGAAGTTTTTCTTCTGAAGATACTGACTTAAATGTCATTAAAGTTCTTTCTTTTCCAATCCAAGCCATAGAATTCCGTCTTCGCGCTTTAAATCATGAGCGAAAACTCCCACATTGTGCCAGACGTTTCTGAGATGCATTTAGAATTTAAAATGCGACTGGAGGAATCGCAAATGGACGCCGAAGAAGAGAAAGAGAATGACGAGAACCAACAGCGTCAACGTTAATGATCTTCCCAAATCGTCATTATCGTCTCCCATCTTGAAGACCGTTCAGTCAAATTTAACAAAAACGCTAATAAAATGGAGGAACGGATGGAAGGTAGGCGAAGGACAAAGAAAACGGACGCAAAAAGCCAAAACGACCCACGAGCAGGCCAAGAGGATAGCCTCATTCATACCCGGATAGCAAAAGGAGGAGTGTTGCACCTTGGCGAAGACCAGACACTTTTCCACGGACTTTTGTATTCAAAACGTTGTCTTCGTCTTTGGGTTCTTCGAGTTCGTTTGAATACTTGCGGGATCGTTATTTCATGATAATCGCTGATTGAGATTCAATGATATAATAAGATATGATTGTGAGTAATTGAAAAGTTAAAAGCAAAAATATACAATGGACTAGTCAGTTACATGAAAATGATTAATTGAATCATCTATTACAATTACTTTTTCTCATGTTTGGAATTAATCATTTTGGTTTAGAGATGGCTAATTTTTAATTTGCATATTAAGAGAAAAATTTTAAGACAGCAATTTGTATTCTTCACAAATAAATGTAAGTTTTCATAAAATCTATTTGTGACATAATCCAATGTTTGAAGCAATATTTATATTTTTTTAAATATAAAGCATGATTCAGTTGTAAGTAAAGTGATCGGATAAATCTTTTCCTAATTATGAATAGTCATAAATATATGAACATATTATTTAATATTTATTATTTCTTTTTGACATAATAGTACTTAAATTGTCTGACAACGATTAGTCATTTCAAAGTGTCCTTTCGAGTAATTTATTTATCACAATGACGAAGTACATTTTTCGGAATATTTGTCTTGTTTTATCAAACAACACCAAATGTTCTCAAGGCTTAATTATTAAAATAAATACACAATTTCCGCCAAACGAGTGTATTTTTTCCTTCGTAACTTCTTTCAAACTTTGGCGCAAGGTGAAATGCCTGTAACTCAAACCTTTGTGGTTTGTTTTTTGACAGATAGGCTTTCAAAGCTAGTTCTTCCCTCCACTGAAGCCCGTCCATATTTCAAAGAAGACGACGAAAAAAAGGTCTAAAAAATAACATGGAACGAAAAACAAAAAGAAGCCTATCCTTCCTGCAGCGTTCACTGGCAACAGCACATAAATTGCTTTCGCTTCTTGTTAATAGCCCGAGCCCTGCATATTACCAGCGGGCTGCCTCCTTGCAGTTGCTCCTCCCCTCCTGCTACATCCCGGACTGCTCCGCCTCTTCCACGTTCGCCTCCATCGCTGCCACCAACAATGGTCACTTCAGCTATGCCAACTTCAGTACACTCCAACACTATTCTCCTTCACACGCTACTGACGGACTCCATCACCATCCAGTGGGAGCACCAATTCTATCATGACCGTGACTGTACCATCTTCCACTATCACACACCGTATTCCTCACCACTTCCTCCATCACTTTTTTTTTTCATCACCAACATCGCTGCCACCACCCGAGATCCTCTGCTGTTACCAGCTTCGCTTGAGGCCCGCGCCCCACCTCCTCCTCCTCCATCCACCGCCACCCAGCCGCCGTCTTGCCACTGCCCCTTTAATAATCTACCTCCAACGAAAGCCCCACCTCAATCTCTCGTGAAAAGAAACCACTCTCGCAGAGGATTCTTTTTTTTTTTTTTTTTTTTTTTTCAATATGAAGCAGAACTATTCAAAGTAACCCACAGGTTAGGTTACGATGCATGAGGCCACCTTATTATATTGTAACACAATATTATAGTTGCGACTGTTTTGTTTTTTGTCACTCTTCTAGTTGAGACATCACGAAAAGCCCTTGGACGAAACGCTACTCGGACAAAATGCTTCTCCAGACGAAACGCTACGACACGAAGGAATTGCCAACCACCCAACCGGCAACCGCACGTGGTCTGCCGCTCTGCTTAGGCNTAAGTTTAGAGATGAATTCATCAAATATTGTTAATATTTGTTACATTTCTACGTATTTGTTTTTACATTAAAATTAAGTGTCATGAATTATATAATAAATTTTCTTGCTTCATTCATTTAATAAATGTAAAAAATATTTTTAAAATTATATTCTTCCCACGTTTTGTCATTGAGGAACAAACGTTTCTCGTAAAGCTAATCACTTCCAGATTTTATTGCTTGTAGCGATTCTCAGATGATTCCTCGTATTAATGAGTCTAAACGAAACAAAATTAATGAGCGTCCTAAATGCCCACCGCCAAATTGAGAAAAACGAACACCTTCGACGTTCTGTTATTTATGACGCAACAACGACCGTATAACAAAGCTTGCTCTGGCCACTATACTTTATGACAAATCAATAAAAAATATTCTAAAATAACTGGCTGTTAGTAAAATTCTGACATAGAACACGCATACTTAAATACTTTTTTTCTTTGCAGAGTGAATTAAATTAAGAGTAGGGAAAATAAGAAAGTAGTATTATGAAAATAAATTAATGCCACCAAGTGATTCATTTCATCGAAAATATTTTTATGTGAGTGAATTATATTTTTAAGTAAGTTTCTTATTCGGAAATCGCGTCGAAACGAAATCATTAACCTGCATTTGTATTCTTGAGAAACCCTCAAAATCTGAGGTCTCGCCAGTGGGGCTTCGCGTAGGAAATCTAGTTTGAAGAAGACATGACTTGGTTGGGAGTGGCTTCATTTCTTCTTGTGCCGTTGCGGCGGCGGTAAACTGGGCAGCGGCGGATCTCGAGTGGCGAAGCGTGGGGTGCCTTTAGCTCTGTCTGTCTGTCTGTCGGACTGTCTGGACGGACGCTGGTGTCAGGGCCAGCGCTGATGTACTCATAGTCTTCGCTTTTGCCGGACGCTGCCGCTGCCGCGGCTGTTACCTTTCGCCCACAGATGCTACTGCACACCGAACATAAACCGAGCGTTGTTGCAGGGATCGGAATAAGGAATGGGAGATCGGATTTGATAATCGATACAAGGGAGAATAAAATTCAGTTTCGTTTGTTCTGTCTTTTTTGTTACTAGAACGGGGATATGTTTGGAAGATGATGTTACAGGTTTCGGCAAGTTTTTGCAGCTTCAAGTTCGTGCGGGTACCAGACCTCTTACGTGTATCAGGATGATGATGCGATAGGGATACAGTAATGGAATGAAAGGAAGGAATGAAGCTGATAATTCCATGCATGCGAATCAAATCCATAATTCTCGCCTCAGCACTTAGACAGAGGATTGAGAAAATTTCATAATATCTAGGTAGAATAAAAATTTTCAATTATAATATTACAAAGCTCAACACATTGGCAAACAAATAGAAACGAGTTGACACAATCACAAAAACTAAAAAAAAAAGAAAGAAATTTCAAGCAAGAATATAATTTGATTGGATCATATGTTCCAATAAAGTGGAAGTTCGTAAAACTTCCACTTTAGCTGAAAAGGATATAATGCATTTAATACCGAGAGCTGAAAGTTCTTAAAAACCCACCGGATAGATAAAATATTTTATGAAGATAATAATATTAAATATTATTGTCAAAAAAGCAATACAAACTCTGTATGATCACGTGGAGGACAATAAACTAATGTTCTCTCCGGAAGCAAGCAAGGGACCATCTCATCAATTTCGATCAAGGGCCCTAAGGCAGAGGCGGATTCAAAAATTTCACCAAAAATTCCAAGATAAGATAAAAAAGATAAAATAAAAAGATAAGATAAAAAGATAAGATAAGATAGATAATAATGTTTTCAAATTCAGATTTAAAATTGTCTTAAATATCGTCAGAATACTTAGATATGTTATTGTTCTATGTTTAGTATTGAATCAAAACCTACGTGACAGCATTGGCATCAAACCTACTACTATTCGTGTAATATATTATGGTTTTCCTCGCCTGTTGTTCAAGTACTTCATCACAAATTATGACTGATGTCTCCGACACCATGACAATCACTTCCCGTACTTTATTTTTCCTGTGCTATTTTTAAATGAATTTCTTCAATAGTCTTGACGTTATTTTGAATCGTACATAATATTTAAAGGGGAAGTTAGCAATAAATCTTGTTCAATTATTATTTTATGGCCTATTTTTATTCAAAAACCATTTTTCGAGTTATTGCCTAGCAACCAATATCTTAGTTTGTACTTGTTCGTGAATATTAAGCTGTGGTAAATGTAATATTTAGAAAATTAATCGAGATAAGAATATCCTAATTATGATAAACAGTAAATTTGAGTAACTACCTCCGATATATCATAGATATATCATAGATAAAATCTTTTCGAACAGGACAAGAAGGGAAGAAACGGGAAAGACAAAGACATTCAAAGCGAAACCTACTGATCAGTATTAGCACGTCTAATAAAAGAATTTAAAAAATTACAAACACGTAATGAATTTTTGTATGTAAACAAGGCATTCCAATAACTCGGAGACTAGAAAGGCAAAAAGAAAAGAAAAAAGCAAATATCATAAATGAGAGTTCAAAAATATCACTTTAAAAATTCAAGGAATAACTACTCAGCTATTATTTTGCACCCAATATTAAGAAGTTCAATAACAAAACTAATAAACTATAACATTTGCAACGAAATTATCTTTTTTCTGATAAACATTTTTAAAAGCTGTCATGGAAAACCGACTGAAAAAATTGATAGAAATCTCATTGTTTAAAGAAGTCGAAAACCTTGCATTTTCAATCATATCAGATTCCTTAATATCTTTTTACTTCTTTATCTTTTTCGAATACTAGTACAGTTTTACATAGAGTAACAGACTGATTTATATTTATACTCTTTTGTTTCGTTGATAATGCAAATATCACGAGTAGCGCTATTTCATTTACCGACTGTTGCCAAAGTGGGGGTGGTTTCCGCTTTAGAAAGTAATGGGAATATGTCAACAATAAATTTAATAATAATAAATATAGTGTCAAGAACTGCGTATGACCACATTTGGTGACCACGAATTTTCTAGTAATTTTATAAACTCATATTTGATAATGCTGCTTTCAAAACTGGAACTGCGTCAGAACCTGTGGAATCCATTTATGAATAGTTTCTTTCACCTGTGATTATGAGCAGCTTTAACTTGCATAGGCTGGAATGACTCCATTGAATGAAAAGGATATCAAAGAGGAAATGAAAGAAAAATAAAAGTTAAGAGACCTCTTTGAGGTTGAGTCGACGACCTGCAAAGCCCTGCCGGGGGTTAATCCGCGCCCTTTTCAACGCGCTCCGCGGGCAACCACCCCCGCGCCCTTTGCAACGTCTCTCCCACCCCGTCACCATACGTCCTCCTTCAACTCTGACAGGTGGGAGTGACTCCTTGACCCATCACGATCTCCCTTCACCCCCCCCCACCAACCAGCCCTACGTCTTCAGAAAGCGACTCTTCCCAGGCCCACGACCCTTCGACGAAGTCTCACCCCCTGTTTTCCACCCCTACACACCTCCACGCAGTGGCTTTTCCATTATCTCCCCAGGCATCGCCTTGTACCTACTTCAATATCCCCGAATTCCTCCGGCAGATCCTCCTTGTCTTCTTTTCAAAAGACTACGTTCCCTTAAGAGAAACCGTTTCTTCCGCGCTTAAATATTTCTCTCCTATTCAAAATTCCGGGGTTGGATTACCTTACTGTACCTACAACACCTGTCTAGTTTTTGGCAACAGGCGACTTTTTAGGAGCTTAGAAGTAATGTTAAAAATCGTAATCTTGGGACGGAAGTCCACCTGCTCACAGAAGCATGGACATTCAAACTCGTTTTAGTCCGACGAGTATTCTTTGTGTATAGGCGGCTGCTTGATTAGGTCCGTGTTTCAGATTGTTCTAACGACCACCGCTTGTGTTTTCTCTGTTACGACCGCCCGAGTGGTTTGTTCCGTTTACTGGAATTAGAATTTCTCTCCCGCTCCGTCGAGAATAATTGGAAATATATGTTCGTAGAAAGATGATAATTTTGAGGGATTAAATTAAAAATTCATGATATGCAGTTAAACGTTCTTGTGATTAAGGTGATATTTTGATGAAAATTTGTGATTAAAAGTTTGAAAAGTAATTACGAAATGCAGAAGCTAGTGGAAATATTTCAGAGATTATGTTCAATTAATAATTTAAAGTTTATCATAAACGTTCGGATTTTCGATTGAGCTTTAGTACTGTATCTATTTGTTCCGATACATACAAATTTTTATACATATATTTCTTCTGATACGAGTGTAAAATGCATTTTAGGGCACTTAGATAGTTTAATTGTATGAAAATCTTGACCAACGACTTTGTGATATAATTTATTCGTTATATCCTCTCACCTTCCACATGTTTGTGTTATTTAATTTACTTACTGCGTGACAAATAAAATATTTTTCCACCAGTAGTTATTTATCTTTGGTTATCTAGTTCATTGTGAGTTGAACACATTAAAGATCTTACACTTGTCAGAAAGTACTAGTATATACGTTGGCAATTGTAAGTCATGCCATTCATAAATCACATGCAACATTGACAACGTTAATCACGGATTACAATGACAGAGAGAAAATTATTTCTCAATAACTTAAATATACTTGAAAATCTCTTGAGCATCTTCACTGCAGTTGTGTACGTGTTTCTATTTAATTATGTATTTGAAATAATAATTGATGGCTATATTAATACTTAATTAATAGTGGTCAGGAGAGAAATGTTGGACTTATTTCCTTTTAGAATCAAATGAAATAAAACTACAAAATAATGGTTACATGGGCATTTTTTTCTAAATATTAATGTATCTCAAAATTTTTATTGTATCGAAATTTGGTTGGATAGTTAAAGTTTTTACTAGGTTAAAACATGTCAGTGGAAATCTCTCGAAATTTGGGCTCTGAATTGTTAAAGAAGTTATATACTTGTGGGGAATAAAAAAGAATGATCTAATGGTATTTTAAACTTTGCAATTTACCGTATATGACTTTGTATACGTTAAAGGACTTCTTTTAGAGCTCCAAGTAGATGACAAATTTTCATTCATAATTAAAGGAGGAAAACGAATCAAACAAATGGAAGACAAACCATTGTACAAAATAATTCTTCAGAAGAATAACATTGATTAAATAGATTCATAATATTTTACTATTGAATTTTTTTAATTCAGTTGGATGCATTTTCAAATTGAAAATAAAATTTCGCTAACACTGACTGACTTCAGAACAAAACCACCCAACTGGTCTCTCACAACCCTTCAAAAATTTCCAGAGCTTCCTTAATTCTGGTGGACTATGCTGAGTAATTAATGAAAGTCAAGCCTCGATCTCTCCGACAGATTAGTAGATGCGGTCCTAACCATACGCGATAGCACGCGCTTACGTCAGGAGGGGGAAAAACATCTGACGGTCGCAGTGACGCATCATATTCTCGTCTCTTCAACAAAATGCCGCTTAACAAAGCTGTTAAAAGGTTTCGTAGCTCGCAGAAGACAGCGCTTAGCCTTCATCGAAAAGGTTCATTGATTTCAAGGGTGAGTTGATGAGGAGAAAAATGTTTAGAGAGGTAAATAAAGGTAGAAAAAATGAACACTTAGCACCCGAAACTTTTGAAGTTCGAATGAGATTTTCGTGGATCGAAATCCCGTTTCTCTATGAACCCAATCGTGTGACGGCTCCCGGGTCATGCCGTTCGCGTAAGCTCGTTTTGCATAAATAGAACTAGAGGCGATGTACAAAACAAAACGTGAGAGCTTCAGACTTGATTGAAGCTACGGAAGACATTCTAATTAGATGCTCAAGAAGATCACAGCTGAGATCACGAACACGGCACAATGGAGATGAGAATGAGACGTCTTTGCAATCACTTTGGATAAGATCTGACACTCCTGGGAAAGTAAGAGATGGCTTTATATTTTAGGGATATTCGCCGCCAGGAGATTGCTTTTTAAATAGGAGAAAGGGATGATGCAAATCGTGAGAAAGGTTTCGTACTAATTTAGGGGATGAGTTTGGTTCCTTAAGATTCACGCCTTCTTTTTTTAATGGCAAAGGAAGTGCATAAATAAGGATAATATTTGAGAATAAAAAGATGTAAGATTATGATTGAGATCTGCTTAGGGATAATTAAAACTCAATTGTTTGGGTATTGTTTAAAAATTTTCTTTTTTCATTGTTTTTTTAAATTGCGTTATGTCTCTTCCTTTTATCATAATTTTCAGTTAATGGTAGAAGATAAGTTGTAACATAAATGTGTAGAAACAAGCATAATGCTTATTTACCTATAAATTTTATTATTGGCTTCCAATGTTTAGTTACCTTTATTTTATTCCTTCGCGTGCGTTTTGAACAGTGTTTTGCACGACGCTCTAAGAATAATGAGCATGCGAAAATAATTCAGAAAACATATGTTAAGAAAAGAATTTTCTAATTGTATTTTGTGCATCTCTGAAACTTAACCTCTGAATAGTAAGTTATGTCCTAGTAATTTAAGTAAGAGTTCGTGAGCTAGTTTTCAACCCTGCTTATACATAAGTTAATAAAATAGGATTCTAACAAGTTAATAAGAGGATTTTTAATTAAAAATGTCCAATATTTTGATACTCTTTTGTATGTTTGTTTTTTCAATATTCGTATTTCCAAATCAATTATTATCTCGTTCGTTTCAAGACTAAAAAAAGTCGGAAATTAAAATATTGAAAACGTATAAAAAGTTGTATAGTTTCCTATCATTTAAAGTGCGATGAAAACAGAACAAAATCAAAATCGTTTTTGTGTTACGATATTCTCACCAAATTGTTCAAGCGGCGCTGTTTCAGATTCAGATACATAATTCAAAATATTCGAGTACTGCAAATAATGTAACACTTATCTTCGAAAATGATTTAGTTTTATATAATGTTTTGACTAATTTTCTTATAAATTTCTTGTCTTGAGGTAAGTCCGGGAAGTGAAAATAAATATTACATGACATATACTTGAACGTTTCTTTAAATGTTTCGTACTCGTTGGTGCCATTAGATTTTCAATTCAAATTTTGTAAGAAAAAAAAATAGTGGTGATCATTAGTACATTTCTTCATTTTATTAAACATCATTTTTAAACATATTATTCAAATTGTACGCAAAACTTGTAGTCACGAGCACTACGTGACGTGATAGTGACATAAGATGAGACTTGAACTAAAAAAGTAAGACGTGAAAATATAAAATGAAGGTACAGTAAACTAATAATAATAATAATAATAAAAATAATAAATGATCAGTAAAAAGTACATGAAATGATTGCAACAGACAAATTTACCACGTATTTGAAAATTGTGCTCTACCTTAATCCTGTTTCTAGTTATGTACGTGAACATCGCGAGCGTTGCTAATTAAAATGAAATGTTAAATGACATGTTTATACATTATTCCGATGTGTTTAAAACCCCATCTTTTCGTTTTGTAAGTTTTCATCACAGAATGTAGTTTGATCCGTTTTCCGTCGCCAACTCGTAAACAAGAAGATAAACGAAAGTATCGGAAACAGCTCCGTTGTGCGAAGGCGACGGGCAACCCGCCACCGCCGCTGCATGAGGCGACGTCCCCGTTGGGGCGGCTCGCTTCTCCCAAGCGACTGTAAGCGCCCGCTCCCACCCGTCTGTGCGTCGCGCCGTTGGGGAGCTTCGTGACTGGCTGCCGGTAGCGGGCGCCGCCTCGACAGCCTTGCGTGCTCACGGCCCGCCTCTACCGGGAAAGGCCCGCCGCCGCCGCCTCCGTCCACGTCAGAAGCTACCTCCAGCTATGACGCGATTGCTCCGTCCTATCTTCCACACCATCATCTCTCCCCGCCTCGGACGCGTGAAAAACCACCGCTTACCAGCCCCATCGCAATCACCACTATCTCCTCCATTACCACCCCTACCGAAACAATCGCACCGAACCATTCCGCCACTGCGGACCTCCGCCACCGCAGCCTCTCCACTCCCACAAAGCCCCGGCGCCCACCCAACCGCCCTCACGCGAGGCCCAAACGCCGCGGAATAAATCATCATAACCCCCTTGCCTCTCCCTCGCAACCTCCCTTCTCCTCCCTCGCAACTCCCCGCTCTCTCTCATTGGGAGGTTAACTTTCAACATGGCGTAAAAATAGATCGTTCCAAAAGCTGCGCGCTCACCCGTCAAACCATCCGTCCGCGGCGCGGCGCTGTGTGGCGATGTCCCGCCGCACGATGGATGGTCGTCCATTCATGTAACCGCGATGTGATTGCAATCCCTTTCGAAGCTCCCAACGTATCACTGCGAGAGGGGGGCTTATCAGCCGTTTTCATGTCACCAAGCCGCCATATAACACTCTACCAGCGATACGCATCTCTGACGTATCACAGCTGTTAACCCGTCCTCGCGACTCGGGGTTTTGCGGTTAATGCCGGGTGACGCGATTGTCGTTCCATAATAGGGCGACGAGTTCTAATTGCCACTCGCATTTTTCATTCCGCGTCTTTCGTATATTTGTCTAAATTTGCGAAAAAACGAAATTTTGGGTTCTAATTAGACAGCGAGGCGGTGGAACCCGAACTGACGGAGATAATGTTGGGTTGAGTGACGGTTGCTTGGATTTTTTGGTCAGTTCTAATCTAGTTGAAGTATCATCCTTTCCATTTAATTCTCATGGTCTCTTAGTAAATGGGACGTTAAAAGGGTTGGCGTAGAGGTCGTCGCATTTTTCTTTGCGCGCTATCTGTGTCTTCTGTCGACGTGAAACGAGAACTTGTTGTAATACAGGAATATCGAGAGTGAGGGTAATTAATTTCTTCTTACGGCAGTGTATTTTTAACTAAATTTGACGTTTCTAAAAATCATTCCACATATTTTGTACTGAGCGCAATATTTTCTATTTACGTATTATAAAAACAATATTATATTATTTCGTTTATTATGTTGAATCACTCGACCTTAATTTTTTTTTTTCAGAAATACTTAAAATATCAGATACCTAGGAATTTATTTTGGGATAATTTTGTAGCTATAAACAACCAAATATGTACTTACAGTAATTTATTTTTACAGTTTTCTAACAAATTATATTGTCAAAAAAGCAGTTGTAAATTGCGTATAGCCACGTGGAAGACAAAGAACTAATTTACACTCTGGAAACAATAAAAGGACCATCACATCATGGAAATATACAAATGGAATACAATCATAGAAATATATATTGCACGTATATTTTTATTTTTTATGAATTCGAAAGGATTTTAAGAAACACTCCCTACCTAGTTTAAATTTTGATTAAATTGACCCGTTAAAGTCAACATTGAAGACATTTTCATTAGCGAATGATTTTATTTTTTGTTGTCTCCATCCATTCATCGGTCGAAGACAAGTATCGATTTTCACGCAGCGCAGCTGGTAGAGTGCTCGCAGGGCAAAAATCGTTGTTCCCCAGACAATAAATCCACCGTGAACCGCTGGATGTTCCGGCGATCAGTTCTCTCCGTTTCCATTATATCGCTGCCACCGGAAAACCTCCGCCGCCATTGCCAGGATATGAAGACGTCATTACAAACGATGAGGGAGGGGGGAAGAGGGGAGTGATATCGTAGTCCAGTCCATAAAAGCAACGAAAGATTCCGGATTCTATTATTTAAATCCTGGAGAGAGAAAATCATTTTCAATAATTCGAAGTTTTTTTTAAATTTCGAAAAAATCCAGTAATACCGAATAAAGCGACGCATTAAACCTAATATCAAAATAATATGAATTTGAGATGAAATTTGAGATGAAATTAGAATGTTTTTATATACTAAAAAATCCTTTTCTTTGCATACGTAACTGTTACTTCGAGTGATTGACTACACATTAAATTTTTGCATATCACATATTAATGTTTAGTATTGCTAAGCTTAACAATTTTTTTTAGACACTAATATTTTAAATTTTTAATACAACATTTCGTGTCTTGTTGATAATCACAATGTTTCAAGAACATTTACTTAATAGTGTTATTTATATTTTCTCGTCATATAAGTATGTTCTAAAATATTTGTGAATATCAATTGTACCCGAAGAAGACCCAAGCGAGGGTCGAAATGTTGTACTAAAAATTAAAATAAATTGTAAGTATCTAAAAAGGGGTCGTTAAGTTGATTAAATATAATTTCTGTGCGTAATATAATTATTGTGATTTAGAAAGAAAAAGATGCACATCATGTGGAAAATATGGTGATGTAGAAAAGTGTTGTTGACAACTAGCCGCTATTCTTGATACTTCCATTCCCAAAGTTGAGAAGACAACATGCAGTTGTGATAAAAGATCTGGAAGGGGTTCGCGGGCGTCATGTTGTGGGTGGAGGAAAAAGAAATGAAGCAGCAGGGAGTTGAAGGTGGTTATAATACGCGACAGGAGGCGGCCTCCCTTTCACCTCCAAAACAAATCGCTATTGTCTAATCGCCCTTCCCAACGACAGCCCTCGCAAAACATACAGTGCAGCGTAGGTGAGACGTCCTCGCAATGTCAGTCCACTTGCTCATACATTGCGCATTGATTAACAGACTGAAAAATCGAAACTGCTTGACTTAAATTTCCTGGTAGCATTAAATGTCTTCATACTTTAACATTATTTTAAAAATTATTTCCGTTACCAGCCTTTAAAAATTATCTGAATTCTTTGTTATATTTTGGGAGAACATTCTTTGTCTCATATCATAGAATACTTGTGGAAAGATCTCCCTTCTTATTCTTCAGTATGAGCTTTGAATTAGCTTATATTTTCTGAAAAGTACTCTGTTGGGCGTATTTTGGGGGATAAACACTTTTGTATACGTCACAATAAGTTTTACCTGCCGCTTTTATATTTTAAAGTAATAACATAAGAATGGGTACAAAAAAAGAGCGTTGTTGTAGTAATAATTTTTATAATTTTTTTCGTAAGCTTTGTTTGTCATTTTTGAAATATTATAGTGCAATTTTCATCGGGAAATTTTTTATGGTGTCTTTTTGCGATAAACACACTGCTATTCGTGCAACATTTTTATAGAAATGCGACAACAGTGACATTTTATTTTATTGAATTTTTCATAAAATCAAAAATACAATGTCAAATGTAAAAATTTCTTAATTTCATTCATATTGTTAACCATAAAATAAAAGGAAATTAATGTACCCATTTTTCAGTGACAAAGCGTGCAATATTTTTAGTTGTATATAATATACTGTGATATGGGGTTTGAATTTTAATTTATTCAGATCACAACATTACATTACATTTTGACTAGAAATTAGCAGGCTAGTATTATTGATCCTGGATAATCAGATTTGAGCTGCGTCTTTTCTACGACTTACCTCTTAGAGATCGACTGTGTTTGAATATATCTATGTCATTAGGAAAGTCAACGGTTGCACCACATAATACGAGTAATATCCCGTACCCTATTCTCATATTCGATATGTATTGATCCCCCTCAATGCGTGTATGTTTCAGCTATTTTTGTTGTTGGCATAAAATTGATCTTCCTGTGCGTACAGTTTCTAAATTCATGAACTTAACCAAGTAATTTTTGGAAGCACAATTTATTTAATATTGGTGAAACAAAGCAGTGATATTCTATACGAGTATCTCTTTATTGTGTATCTTTTCATTTATTTACAACTTTTCGGATGCGTTTTTAATTACTGTAACGAAACTTGCTTTCTTTCTGCTTCGATATGTGAGTTAAATACGTTGATGGAATTCTTGAAAATTAAACATCCTTGACACGTGAAAAACAGCATATGCGTCTGGAATCATTTCATTAAATACTGCGTAATCTTCACAGAAATTTTAACAAATTTTAAAGTTTCCCACTCTACATGAAATTATTTCCCACTCTAAATATAACAGTATCTACGCTTTTGTACTCTCGAGTGTAAGCTCTAGTTATCAAAAATACCCCTCAGCTCTCGACTCTCTCATTTCATACACAACTGATTTTAGTCTCGCGATAAATTTTAAGTTTTCGGTTACTTCTACTCCTAACTCGAGTAAAATTCATCACTCTACTCCAGAACAATACCAATGACCTGTTATTATGTTTAGAGTTACTTAGTTTTTCTCTATCATCACGGTGAATTTTGGCAGCATTAGAATATTGCAGTTACAAAAAAGTAATCCTCCATATTGCGAGTAACCCTTCAACTTCACTATTACTCAAACTAACCATGAGTTATTGCCATAGTTGGTAACGCGTGCTGTCATCATTCCAAATCATGGAGTGCTTGATGCTGATCATGTCTTACCGGACGACTGCGGTGTTAAAATGTTAAAAACTATGACTCAGAAAGGTCATCTATTTTGGACAAACCGCGACCAAAACATCTTTCACTCGCTGTGGATGAGCTAGATTGAAGGTGCTACCAAGTACATTACGGGTACAAGGTTGAACCATTTGTCGTCATCCTCATTTGTGCAAGCGCGATCAACGCCGAAGACAAACCCATTGCTACCTTGTGCTACCTTTTTGTCAATCAATGCTACACCGGCCGGAACGCCGCCAAATGAGGTCAGAGATCCATCTCCTACTGCCTATCGTAGTCCTCCTTTATGATTCACGAAGTCTTCAAATACGTTGTGTCAATGGTATTCTTTCATATTTAATGTATCAATGCATCCAAACTCCCGCAGAAATTTCGCTCTCTCTGAGGCATATCGCTGACAATTCCATAAATTATGATCTGGTGTTTCTCTTCCCTGCATACATTCGTATTCATCACTTTCCACCACCAAGTACGCTTAAAAAAGTCAGTAGAATGATTTTTGACTTCGTATGTTTTCCGTGGAAGAGTAGCAGCGTCACCTCGTTTTCGCTTTATTCTCATTCTTTTATCATAATTGGAAACATCTTCCAAACATTAATCAGTTAACATAAACATTAAATAAGAGCCAGAACCGCTATTTGTGAAGCTATATTTTTTCTCTAAATGCCAGGTTTATTAAGCTCGGCAAGAAAGTTATTTCCTTCCTTCAGAGAAATACGTTTGACCTTCTAGTAATTCTTATATGATCGCCATTGACATTAAAGCAACTAAACCGTTCAGGCTACCGCAACTCAGTCACTTTCACAATACCTTTGATTAATGTTCCGAGTACTTTGTCTTCCCGAGATTCTAGCTAAACTAATATGAAACGCCATATAATAAAAATAGTTTATGATTGACCAATATTTTAATAAATTTTACATTACCTTTTGGACCTTGTGTATCTATTTAAAGCTAATCACAACATTAAACTGTGTTTACACATAAAATTCACATGAGGAATGAATTTAAAAAATATATATTTATGTGTTTTTTTACTAAAACTGATTAAAACCTTCTTGATAAAAAATCAAAATTACTTAAATGTTGTAAATATTCACAAGAATTGAAGATACTTCTCGTGAAAAAAGACATTGTCTTATATATTTACTCACGAGATCATTTACACAATCAAGAAACATTTGTCAACAAAATACCATATGAAATCATTTTAATCTTCTTGTCACTTGAAAATATTGAACAATATTGAAAAGAAAGATTTCATTCGTTTACGCGCATAAAGAGTCTAGCTGTTCATGCTAATGTAATTTTTCGTTATTCATTTAATTCAGTAACGTCTTGTAACGTTAAAATTATAAGAATCATATCCTGATCTATTGGTATGGAAATCTTAACCAATTTTTACCTGCTTTCGTCGAATAACTTTTGACGCCTTCATAGCGAAATTTGAATAAGCGCTATGATATCTGTAGCACGTATTTTGAGCATTCTAGTTAGTACTTGTTTGAAACTATTGTTGGAATGAGAGCAAGTCAAAGTTAAGGACAAAAGCAATACATTAGAAACAATCCTGTAGTTTCAAATATTTAGTAATTCGTATTAAACATTACACAACTTGGTGTTTTAAATATAACATAATTTTGTAGCAAACTAAAACGTTCTCACAAAAGTTCCAGAAAATCACCCCTAATATTATTTGAACCTTTAAATAGTTTGATTTACTCTTCCTCAATATGTCATGAGTAGATATGTCGAATTTGAAAAAAATTGTGAATACCGAGAAAGCAATTTCGAAAAATTATAGTAATAATAATAATAATGATGATGATAATAATAATAATGATAAAATGCATGCTTCAACATACGTATATTCATTATTATTATTAATCGATACTAAGAAATTTCCTGGTTAAGTGACATATTTGTAATGTATCAGATTTCTGCATTCCTGACAGTATATCTAGTTAATGACATTATTATTATTATTATTATTATTATTATTATTATTATTATTATTATTATTATCTAGTTCTTTTAGTTCTCTCAACTTGTGTTGGTTTTTCTCTCAGCAGTGGATTATTAAGTCAAGGTGGTTGTTGTTGTGGGGCTTTACGGGCTTTATTAAGTCAAGTTCTACTGGAAGGAAGAATCTATTTCAGGTCCAAGAACTTTCTGGTAATGTGAGCTGAGGACAGAAGGACGCTGTGTTGCAATCAACTTATGTTGGTGTTGATTTCGAGTTTTTTAAAGGAATCGACCAGGGATTGGTGTACTAGTCCTAGGGTAGATAAAATGATAGGCACTATGATCACTTTTTGATCATTCCAGAGTTTTTTACTTCAAAGGTTAGTTGTTGGTATTATGATATTTTGTCGTTCTTTGTTTTTTTTCTAGATTGTTGTAATTTACGGCAGCGAAATCGATGAGATACATTTTGATTCTTTTCTATTCCAAAGGATGATATCAGGTGTTGTGAATTGTTGTTAGGTCAGTGAGAATGCTTCTGTCCCAGTAAAAAATACTTGACTTCAAATCATCTTGCAGGACTGGTTGAGGTTTATACTGATAGTCTGGTGGTATGGGATTCTTAATGCAGTTCAGTGATTTTGCAATTTAGAGGTGAATTATTTTTCCCATGCTGTCGTGTCTTGTTTTGTAATCATTTTGGGCCAACTGCGTGCAACCACCAATGATAAGCTCGAGAGTTTCTTTGCTTTGGTTATATCGGCGACATGAATCTGTAATTCCAGTTTCTTTTAGGATTATTTTCCTGTAGTTTCTGGTTGGTTATTATTATTATTATTATTATTGTTGTCATTTTGTCTTTCAAAATCTCTGTAGTTGTGAATATGAGGTCCAGTATCCACCAATACCCTAGGTTTAGCTATTTTAATTATGTTATGCGCTCAGCTATGCTGTAAACCGGCTCTGTTCCTGCCGATTGTCACCCAGTGGACTGCGTGCGTGTATTTGCGAGTGTCACATTTAACGTTGCGTCACCGACGATGTATCAAACTATGTCACTCCTGTCTCGTAAGATGACATGCACAGTTTTTGTGGCTACGGATATGGCTACCGTTGTCTGGTGAATAAATTTTATTTCGAATCTCTACATTGTTCAAATGAGGGAATGGGTCACGAGTGAGAATAATCAAATCATCAACGGGATTGTTGATTTTTCGCTTTGTACCATCGACCTAACTGAAAACAGGAAGGAAATACAATTTTTTCATAGTTGATTCTCATATGAATTAGTTATAATGAAGAGGAGTCATGTAACAATATACCCTATCATCTCCAACTATGTTTTTGTAATAAACGCTTTTTGCAATTATATAAGCTCACGTCTCTAGTTCGTATTCTCCAATATTGCATTTTTAGCATGATTCCACCTATTTGACCATTTCCCCTGAACTACACATTTATCAAATCAGTCCACTGAACTATATTTCTATCATTTTTATCAAATATTCTCATCTCTTTGTTCTCGTTGTTTCCTTCAATTCCTAATGTTATCACCAGGAAGTTGTTCTCATAAGATCTGTTTGGTCATCTCGTACTGTAAACGTCAACACATTTATGTGTCTAATACCACCACAGCCTCTATTTTATATCTCCACGACACCTAATTCCACACAATACACGATTACCTTCGAACGTTGCCTTCTCGATCACCACGAACTCTGTGTTGACACCGCTTTCTCGATCATTAACACCCCTGTCTGATCCACCGCCTTCTTGATCATATCCACGCTACATTCCGCATCCTTGTCTCCGTCTTTGACACCACCTCCATCATCTCCTCCGCCATCGCCTCCTTCCGACGTCGTCACGGCCCGACTCGTTACTAATCGCGCCCACAATTCTGGTGACGTACGCGCGCCAGGTGTCGGACGGCGGGCACAACATGTCGGTCTGCACCTCTGCATCCCCTTTCCATCCGATGGGACCGCTGCCGCGCTCTCTCCGGATCCCAACCCCCGCCACCACCCCCGCCCCCGATTGCATCTAGCGAGTAGGGCAGGGCGATGGCGGCGGTGGCGGAGGTTGGGCGCGAAGTTCTGAGACGCGTTGGGTTGAGCTGCGCCGCGAACCGGCGGGCGCCTAGGAATGCTTTGTTCCTTGGAAAAGGCCTTGTGAGGCACAGGCTGGTTCACAAACGATGGCTCCTGTGCTTTGTAGCAGATACGGAATAGAGCTTCTTCATTTTTAAGGATTTGTTTCGTTTAATATTGAGAGATATCAAAAATTCGCGACCTATATTGGTAGATCAGTAATATGTTTTTAATTTTTATACTTTAATATAAAAAAAATCTTGTATCTACCAATACAGGTCATAAGTTTTTAATATATTAAACATGGAAACGATAGAGGAAATTAATTTATTATTTAGATTTTGCCATTGAAAAGAATGAAAAAATGTAATATGGTCTATGTTATAGAATTTTTAAAAATTGATGTAGTGGGAAGATATTTAGTAACCTAAAAATTCACAATGAATATGCCATCAAAAATGATTCGTTTTATTAAAGCTCTAGCTGAACTTACGACGTACAAAAATGGACAGTAAATTTTTTATTTCTTGAGTCTGTTTTTTTGTGAACGTAATTGTTAATTTCTTCTTCAGTTTCATGTAAATGGCGTTTGTTGTTTGTCTTGGCATCCTTAACAACATCAGTCCTCCATATCTCTTCACTTCTATTCTTGTTAGTTCATCATTCACTTTATCCTTTCACATCTATACATCTTCTGACAGTGTGACTGTCTGTAAAATATATTTTTGGCTGTTCTTTGCTCTGCTATTAGAAGTATATAACCTATCCCCGTCCAGCCGAAAAACACGTTCGTAATATCATATGTATTAAGTCATTTGTATATTTTTCTTCTTTCTCCATTCTTATCGAATGTGAATTTATTAATTTTGTATCATAAACTTCTCCACGTTTGTCAATCGTTTCATTTTATAGCGATGCAAATGACTTTGAAACAATATAGACGCATATCGAAAAGTTTAATTTGGTATATTCTTAGTAGTTAGGTCTACCAATTTAATTGAGAAATAAAAAATTATTTTATTCGTCCAAAGAACACATGTGTACATAAAACTTTTCTTTATAACAGTTCTAATCCAATATACACTCTAGAAATGAAGGGTGAGGAAGACGTCTGAAGTATGTGATAATAATAACTCCTAATGAATCTGGGTTGGAACATTACCAAATAATTTGGAAAAAGTCTCCCAAATGCGTACTACCTTAAAGCACAGTCGAATTTAGAAATACGTTTCTTCGACAAAAACTAAAAATAAAATGACTTTGAATTACCATTGATGCATTCACATTATGTATCGTTATAATATAGTAATACCTTAAATGTATAATTATATTAGTCAACATCTCGTGTAATGAATGACATCTCTCAGAGTTGTTAAAGTGTTATACAAGCGTTGACTGAAGTCATTGCCAACTATTAACGAAACGTATTACCATAGCAGTTCTTATTAATTAGTAATTCATTCTACTGATTTTTTTTTTTTTTTTTTTTTTTTTTTTTTNATTTTAATACGTGACCATTAATTTAGACAGTCGTTTGACTCCTTCTTTGATCAGGGTCGCATTGTCTTAAGTCACGTGATGTGGCTGTAATTTCCGCCCAAACAGTATTTTTGGTGAATTATTCTCGAAAATGCCCCGTAAGATATGAAAATCGTAACATCATTGTGTTCCTATTTTTATTTGCTATGTCTTAGTAGGTTCTTATCGCTATGTTAAGCCGGTACTTTTGCTAGATTTAAAAAAAAACATGAGCCGGCGAAAGTCTCTCAACATAAGCCTCTCAACATAACTTAAGTCTAACAATTCAAAAATTTGTGCCGTAAGGTAATGAAAATTCATCGCCGCTGGATAGAGAATGGTTCCAACTATCATTTAAAACATTATTTGGGGGTACTTAAGTCTAGTCGCTCTGACGCACATAAAACCTTAAGGACTCACACTGACACTTTGGATAATCAAACGGAGATTCTAAGAATTATTAGCGGCAATGGACGTAGGAAGAAATGGCTGCAGATGCAGTCATATGGGTTATAGTGATGGGGGAAAAAAATAAAACGGATTAGAGTCACTTTCAAATTTTGAAATAATGGGGAGATAATAGACCAAGAACTTGCGAAATTCTCAAGGGAGTGAACAAAGGGGACTGGGCCCTTTCCAAGAGCCTATATTTCTAAGAAAATGATTATGCAACAGGAAAATATAATTATAAGAAGTTCATAAAAGGTTGCACTTAAACTTAAGCATTGCCTGTAATATTAATAAATTAGACATAGCGTGTTCATATATTTAAAGGTAGTCAACATAATAATAATAATAATAATAAATTTATTGTCAAAAAACAGTACAAACTGCGTATGACCACGTGGAGGACAATAAACTAATTTACTCTCCGGAAGCAAGCAAGGGACCATCCCATCAATTCCGATCAAGGGCCCTAAGGCAGAGGCGGATTCAAAAATTTCAGCAAAAGTTCCTAGATAAGATAAAAAGTTAGCTGCGAGTTATAATACATATATAATGTCAATATGTTTGTAATTTAACGCAAATATGTTTGTAAATTTACATGTACAAGTTATTATCGAACTATAGATTATTCTGAGTATAGTGTTTAAAAATCATAAGAGTTGAAAAAACACTAAATTCACGATTTATTGTTACAATAAACACGCCCCTAGACAAAGCCTAGAGAACCTGTATAAGAAATCCGCCTCTACCCGAAGGAAAAACGGAGAAAAACCCGGGCCAGGATGGGGCTACAGAATTAATGTACACAACCGTGCCAAAGTTGAGTACACATAAAACTAAATTAATATGAGCCATACGGCAACACAATCATGCAAGAAAATAGTTTTTGAAATTGTTATAAGTTATTTAAAAAGTGCTACAGCAATGGCGTGATAAAGTACAAGACGAATTTAACTTTTATTAAAATCAATAAATTCTTTTACAGTGTAGAAGCACTGGTGCAGGAGGTAGTTTTTAACCGCGGATTTGAAGATATTCAATTTCATAATGTCTTTTATATTCTTGGGCAGGGAATTATATAGAACGATTCCCGAATGATAAGGTCCTTTTTGGCAAAGAGTGGTTGACACTCCAGGGCGATGAATATTATTTCTATTGCGAGTATTGTGTTCGTGAACGAGACTGTTTCGTATAAAGCAAGGGTGGTGCTTCAGTAATTCGGTCTTAACAAACACGACCGTTTGCATCGTAATGGAATATAAAGAGATACCAAGCAGACTAAACATAAGAACAAACATATGGCTGCGTGGTAGAAGTGAGGGTTGAGCCAAGTGTACAATGTCTTCCTGTTTCATTTTCTAATGAGTGTTCAAATGTATAACGATGAAAACCAGATTACCTATTTAAAATTTAGCTTACTATTTTATAAAATTATTTTCTTCATGAACCTCATGAAATATTATACTATCCTCATGAAAGGTACATTTCATACATTATATATATATATATATATATATATATATATATATATATATATATATATATATATATGAAGTTTGTATTTATGATAAATATGTATATGTTATTCTGTACAATGTTATTTATTCATAAAGCACTAAATGATTATTCTGATTATAAAATTTTAATGAAGAATGAACATGAAATTTTATTTGAAAATTTTCTGATTTCAATAAAGAACGTGTAAAAAAATTGTTATGTATTGTTAAACAAGAGTGAAAAATAATGCATTCGTCGTTCAAATGTTGCTAAAACTCATTTTGTAAAAATCAGTTTGACATTTGTTATTCACTTGCATCAATGTACCCTTAAAGGACAGAAATAACAATTATATGAACTCTTAGTTCAACGAGTTGAATTCTTGGTTTCAAGTTTTTCTCTAATATCTTCCTTCACCGAATTTAACCCTTAATACCACAGGAGAAAATTTTAATTGAAATCGAGGACGATGAGAAGTTACTAAGATTGTTCTATTATCAATACTTTTTTCGTTTCCTTTAACTCGAATTAGATTTGTGTATCACACAAAATATCCTCAGTGTTAGAAGAGATGCTATACAAATATTTGTAGCTTTTCACATTAATACCCCAGTTCATATAGCTGTGAGTACTGCAAAGCGAACCCTCCTTCCTCTATCCAGATCCTCCTAGTATCAATAACTCTATTACTAACCCCTCCACGTGATTCAATTTGTTGGTAAATCCAGCTAACCGGCCCACCTACTCACAATGACCTACCACCCAACTCCTAACTCCTATCGCTCCATGTAAATAAGCTTCATTAGCACGCTACATTTCCCATTTGCAAATACTACAATACAAAAAATTATCTCAGCTCAATGAGTTATTTCTTTTGCAGTGTAAAATTATATCTTCTACGTATTTTTAATGTTACGTTCTATATCGAATGCTTATTGTTTCAATGATTGTTCAAGTTCAAACAATTGTGTTTCGTAGTTGATACTCATTAATTACTTCTCCAACACGTACAGTTCATTTAAATCCTGTTTCCTTGCGAGAACTAATGTACCCTTTTTCTCATTTCCGTGATGCACAGTGGCCCCTAGCTTTCAGTTGGTCCACCCTCACGCGTCGGTCTTTCCTTCTCGCGCCCTCTTTTCCCCGTCTCTCTCACTCCACGCAGTATTTTACGAGATGACTGCACCGTGTTGAACGCAAATTGCTTTTGTTGCGTTATATTTATCGGCCAGAGACGTGCTCCCTATTGATGTGGTATTGTGCGGAAATTAAAATTCGGGTCCGCGCATGCCATTGTGGGTGAACGAGGCGAAAGAACCGCGTTGACTTCGCCAACCGCCATCTCCGCTACCATTAACGTTACTTCAAACACCATTGCCGTTATTATTTGCAACTATTATCAACCACCTCCTCCTCCGCCGTCATCACCGCCGCAATCACATTTCCCTCCATCGCCAGAATCGTCATCCTCCACCGTGGGTGCCACATCCAACGCCGCCGCCGCCTCCGTCGCCGTCGTGCAGCGTCCGTGGAACAAAAGGACGCGAAGAAATGGGACTTTGTTCTGGCCACTGACCAGATTCCATTCAAATAAACATTTCAACACTTCGGCGCACTTCCTTTGTCTTTATTTCCAAACGCGAGGCGCCATTTTGGAAAGCTGACTTGGACAAGCCGTCACCACGCCACAAGCTACTTGTGGTTTGAAGTGCGAGGTCGTGTTGTGTTTGTAGGAGTCACCGTTACAACGGAACTAGTGCACACCCCTTTTGCGCGGGCGCGTAAGTTACAGCTCTATTTCTTCGGCATCGTCGATCTCTCGCGGACAATAAGAGTCGGGGAGCTGGGAATGTATGGAGCACGCCCCACGTGCTACAATAGACGACTCGTAATTTGTTTTTTGTTTTTCTTCGAATTGATTTAATTTATTGCTTTATCATTGTGTACGATGGAAATGTAGATGGATCTGAGATGAAAGAAGCAGTTTGGTGAATGGGGAACTGATTCAAAATTCATTTTCTCATGATAACGAGACGAATGTGGACAGGCATATTTTTATCCATTTATCAACAAAAAGAAATTGTTTTTGTGTTAATATTAGTTTACCAGGAGGATTTACCACTATATGTCTAAACCCTGAAGAGAATTAAAAATGACAATTCGTTGAAGAAATATGTATTCTCTGGATTTATTTGAAAATAAACAGCAATCAATAACATATTTTGCTGATATAATATCTTATGAACAGCGATGTAACTTTATTTACAGTCGTACGCAGTCCACGTTCACCGTAAAACATGATAAATTACTTACGTACACTAAAAGTCATGAAATTTAAAATGAAATTGCTTTCGTCACACCTCTCCTCGTTTTGTCATGTGACTACGACGTATAGAGTGATTAATTTTACTGACCTGCACAAGCAATCCGTTAAATTATATCTCTATAGGTAATTTAATACCTTAGTCCTGCGAGTCTTCAGATCTTAATCCAGGATAATATAATGCTGTATGTAAAATACTCTGGCTTACGAGGACCTTTTCTGAAGAAACAATAATAAAAATTGAGCTGATCAAGTTCTACATTCTTGGGTCAAATTCAGTAACTTCAAAATTAACTCCACCAAATTTTATTTTTATGTATTTAATGCGCGAAAAAAATTGTTTTACAAATTAAACAAGGGTATATTTTTCACGCAATAGCTTTCAGTTTTGGAGGCAAATATTATGCGTTTCCATATTACGCCCAGTATTTAATTTGTTGCATAAGCTCTTCCATTTTTTCAAATATTTGCATGGCGAAAACATTTTTGCATAAACTTTAGAATGTATCTTTTTTATAAATCGATTAGTTCTCTGATCTTATCTCACTTTTGAAAAATAATTAAGAAAAATTCATTTCTTCTGAACTAAACGGAATTCGTATTAAAATTAAGTTTTTTTTTGACGTAACTTTTCCGTTTCTTATTTTACCTTATCATTGCCACCAACGCCATACTACGGTATTGTCTGTCGAAAGTGATTTCGACTGAAAGGAAATTAATAAACGGGAAATAAATGTCAAAAAAATTACTTGAAAATTCAAAAAATATTTCTAAATAATATACAACCTTGGTAGGTATTTCCATTATAAATATTTCTATGTAATAAAAAATATAGCAGTCCCTTGCGCCTTGATTTCTTTGCAGAGTTTCCTCATCACACTGGGTTCTTGTCTTGGAAATCACCCTCCTAAACCTCTTTAACACTGCATCAAGAGCGAGTGGGAGAATGAGGGAGGAAGAGAGGGAGGGAATAATGTCCGTTAATGAGCGGAGCAATTATCTTGTGGGAAGCTCCATCGCATGAGGAGAGGAATGTTCTGAAGCAGCTTCATCCAACCGACGGACACTGAATAGAGCTAAAAAACATATTACCCGTGTATTATATTCAACACTAACAAAAAAGGCATTGATGGTATTTTATTTCGCACAAAAATGCTTTAATGTTAACTTTATTTGGGCACGAGAAGAAGAATCATGAAAAATTATTTTGGACTGAACGGATAAATTTTTTTAAACTTTGTACGTAAGCTGAAGTTAATACAGTAGCGTTATCCTTCACTAGCTTTTCCTTGGAACATGTTATTTGTGATTTGATCATAATACTATCCAACGAATGTTCTCAGAATGCCAGTAAAATTTTCTATATATATATATATATATATATATATATATATATATATATATATATATATATATATATATATA
>NNCF01127356.1:3032879-3053640 GCA_002313205.1 Laupala kohalensis
CGGCGAGTCCCACACGCGGGGAGAGTCGTGTTGACTTTTTCTAGTGCGTAACTGCATTTTCCCTACCTATACAAGTTTTTAGGGCTCTAATGACCTCGATGTCGACGAGCCGTAAATCCCCACAAACAATTTTAAAAAAACGAAACCATTACAAAATATTTCACTAATTTGTTTTATATTGAAACCAGGAAAATCTATCAGTATCTTCAGATCTCGTTCTTAAGTGTCATTTGTTGAAAACCACTAGTATGTAGGAGGATGTTGGCTTTCATACTTCCATACTCCATTGTGCTACGGCATCTCCGTGTTTCTGTGGATGTGATTCCCATAAAAACCTATATGCACAATGAAAATAGTTGTTTTTTTATTCTTATTTATTTACAGTTTGACTCTTGGGCCTTATGCTGCAAGGTATGATATTTTACAGATATTTGGTCTACAATATCAGTTTTTTATTAATACTATGTGAAAACATTAGAAATATTGACTGGATAGAAATAATAATAAATATGAAGATTAGACATATTGACTGAATAGGAAAAAAAAGAAGAATGTAATAATTGCATGTTGAGTTCCATGACGACGTCTGTGTATTTTTTTAAAATTACGGCTATGAGAGGTCAAAACGTTCACGTCTTCTGATTCTTCCAGCGCGGGGATGTTGTTTTCCCAATTTAAAATGGATTGCTATCGGGATCTTTTAGAGTCGATTGTAATATATCGTAGTAGATTGAAGTATGAAGTTTGAAAATGGAGAAACATCTACTTCATAATGCATTAATGTATTAGGAATAGACCAGAGTGCTCTTGGAGTATTGAGAAGGTATCGGTTATGGAATATTTGTAGTTTGTTGTATGTGTGCGTGAGGTGGAAGACTTGTTTCCTGTCACAAAAAGTTTTACATCTCATGGTTCCGACGCATTTCATTGTGTATCTCTATCTACTTCCTTTGGCATTGGCTTGCCCTATCAAAATGTGCGAAAGAAAGTTACGTAAAATGAAACCCTAATCCCGATATAAGGTAATATTTTTCTTAATAGGAACCAGCGAGGTTCAATGAGACATGGTTTTAACCCCACTGATGTCACTGAAAGATTCTTATTCTTGCCTCAACGTCCAGGTCTACAAAACCTGCTGTAAAATGAGTACCATTTTTATCCGGGAGCTTAAACTGGTCAGAGCATAATGCACGAGCATCGTATGCCAACATCAAATTATTTTAAAACTTTATCTCCGTAAACAAGTAAGGTATACAGTTCAACCGGAAAGTTAATTCATAATTTCGACTAAATTTTCTTATAAGAATTGTAGAAAAGAAAGGATACAATTACTGTTCTACAAATTGTAGTGACCTTCGGGTGGTTTAATGTGGATACATACTGTGGATGCGACAACCCGTTAAAGATAATCAATAGTCAATCATGAAAAATTTTAGGAAAAGACGTGATATGTTTGCGGAATTTAAAAAAAATATATTTTTTACACTAATCCTTCACTTGATAGAAAGTAAACAAAAATTGGAATCAGCGATAAAAACTATTGGAGTAAATTTACCAATCCACTTCATGGTAGTTATGTAGTCATTATAACTTTTGGTTACTTAAGAATGGACAATTCACGTTCCTATTTCATTTTTTGTATTATATCTGCAAATCGAAAAAAATTCGTTGAAATGCTATTATTTGTCCCAGTAAAGATCTGGACAAAGAAAGTAATTAATACAGCAATTCCAGTTGTATGAAATTTGGTTACCGGGTTTTAATTGCTCGAGAAATTAATTTTATTTCATTTATGATCGGTTGTGAGAAATATATTTTTTCTTTAATATTCTATTCTATGTGCATAAGTATTGAAGACACTGATATAAGTTCCACTGATATAAATTAATGACATAAAACACTTGCTGATGTTTAAACTTCACAATTGACAATGGTTCAGAAACAAAAACAATGTCTCGAGGCTGTGATTCAGGTCTCCTCTCTAGGTTCATTATTTCCTTATTCACTACTACGCATATTAAGTGTTGAAATTTCGGTAATAAAAATTGTGATTACCACTTGTCAAATTCTAAAACAGTAAAAAACTAGATTATTAATGAAATAAAATAAATTTTGGATTATTAATGAAATAAAATAAAATTCAACGTCAGTCATATGTTTCAATGTGACTATCGCCAAAAAGACAAGAAGTACTTACACATGAAGCACGAGGTCAGTTTTGCCGCGCGTCAGACGCTTCATTTCACACGACCTGCTTGACCATAGTAGAGATTATCGTATGTAAACAATAAGATGTTGTAGCATCAAGTAGGTCTTGACTTTTCGTCGTGATCTCGTCTGAGGCCCACGCAGGACAAGGCCTAATACCCAGTTCAACACAACCCAGAATCCTGAAGAAGATAGCGTTCACTGTCTAAATGTAGTCCTAGTCAATAAATATATTTCCTAAACGCAAGAATTTATTTTTACACTGCAATATAATAACAATGAACATCCCAATCATTATTTTTTGTTTGATTTCTTCAGTGAAAATTCAATAGACAATGAATTTCTTCGTTTTTGTTTCGAGTTATTCTCATTCATCTTGCTACTTCTGTGTCTCATTCCAATCGTTTGAACTACATAGTTACAACATTTTACGATGTGATAGAACCTCAATTTGATTTGATTGTCATTTCGTGTCTTGATCGTACGAAGTAATATTTCTGAAGCCCCTTCCTTTAATCACCAAACATCATCCTCCCCTTCACCTTCCCTAGAGATCTGACTCCTCACATCCATCCCTCCCTCTGTCCCCAGACCTCACCTCCTCATCCCCACCCTCATTGGTCGACCCTCCGTCCCCATGGCACATCAGTCCACCCTCACCAACATAAATCGCAATATCGTCAGCAATTCCCTGGACCCGACGCACTGTTTCCTCCCAACCACCAATTACTTCATTATTACATCAATTCAAGACTGCTGAGAAACATGAATAAGGAATGAATTAAATTATTCTCAAGAAATAAGCCAAGATTTTATCGTTATCCAAAAATATCACCGGGAAATTGGAGGAAATATAATCGGAAGGATATTCAAATCATCTTACATGTAATAAAAATTTATTATTCAAAATTTCAATGTATAATGACAATTAAAATATGAAGACATTGTAATTTTATTGTATTAGAATAATTCAGTTATGCTATTATTTCTGCTACATTATGTTAAATCCGCCTCCGCCGTAAGACCCTTGATCCGAATTGATGAGATGGTCCCTCGCTTGTTTCCGGAGAGTAAATTAGTAATTTGCCCCCACGTGGTCACACGGTATTTTTAACTGCACTTTTGACTATAAATTTATTATTAATTGTTATAACGATGAGTAGTTATTGACCCCAATATTATACCAAAAGATAAATCCAATCACACTACACATTCAATCGTCACTTGATAGGCTGACGTGCATGACGCTGTTGCGTGTACTAGTATACCAGTACACTAGTAGCGTAGACTAACGTACATGACGCTATTGCGTGCGACACACAATAGCATCATGCACGTTAGTTTATCAAGTGACGGTAGAGTGTGTAGTGTGATTGGAGATATGGATGGATATAATGGAAGGAGCACGAATACGACGATGTAGGTGGGTGAATATAATTTAATATATGTATAAGTCCTGAGGAAGAAAATAAACTTTTCGAAACGTCAGCAAATACACATTAATTTTATTTCAAGATCAAAAACCGTCAATTTATCTTCTGATTAATTATTGTTAACCATCTACAGAAATTGTTGGTTCTGGAGTCCTTTGGAACATTGCGAGTGTAACTATATTAAACACCGTGTCTCTATAAAGTAACTCTTCTTGGTCTGAGTAAAATTTGGTGTCAAATTTGAACTACTTCAAAGTGAAGTGTAGTCAATAAAAAACGTATTATACATACATTTCTTCCGGGTACCAATTGCGCAGACAAGGAAAATGACTATGCGTCGGTAATCGGACTGTTGGCTACTACACCACCCAATCGCCTTCCAAAACCGTACTCTATCTTCTTCACCTTGACATCTGGAAGACCTGAGTCTCGTTCTCTTACTGAGGAGAGGAATCTAAGGAGACCTGATCCCCAGTATTTTTATGATATTTGGTGACATATGATTGTTAGCGTTTACAAATTATATTACAAAAGTCGGGGATGTATACGATATACATTCCCTATATATCGAGAAAGTTTTCCTGCTTCAAATCGAAACTTGGCAATTCTTTATGATAGCATTCTGTATAAACCCAAATTTCAGGCCAAATCGTGACATTATCCACTTCGAGCACACCTCCTGTGATATCTAAAATATTGGGTGTGACTTCCGCTAAACTTTCCAGTTATACTTCTAAACAACGGGAGCGTAGTAATACATTATTATGAAGTTGAATATATGATACTAATTGTGCAAAATAATTTCTATTACCATGAAAGTACACCAACCGTCAAGATGTAAGTGGTCAGACCTATGATCGAATTTGAACAATAGATTCTCATATCTTATTGAATGTTGAAATATATTCTTTTTCTTTAATTGCGAATTTTTAGATCTCAGAAATGGTGTCCCGGAAGAAAATGATATCGAAATGAGCCATTATGGAGTAGAGTTCTAAAAGAAGCCAAATCGGTGAGCTATGTAGGGAACAAATATTGTGTGTAGGTCAATACACAGATCATGGTGGAATTAAGAGTGTAAAACAAAATCTTCTGAATCTAAATCGTGAAACTTTTCTGACGATTAATATACATTCTTAGTACAATATTTGTATAGCAGCAATGTAAAAATGTTATTCATTTAAAAGACCATGAATAAACTGAATTTATACCTACTTGTTATCAATTTAACTACTAGTAATCTAATCAAAAAACTCAAAAGTGGTTTATCTGTAGATGGTCTTGGCTAGACAAGGCACCGAGTCTAGTTTTATATATGTAGTACATAGGTCACGTGAGATAACGCATTCTTGGGAGTGTAAAGTTACAGCATGTCTGTTGTAGACAGATCTTATAGACAATATCCTGGTCTATCATAACATTTTTAAATACCTCATAGGTAGGCTAATTTCTAAAACCACTGAAATTAGAATTCGGAACATGATATACGAAAATAAAGAATTTCTCTATGGCTAGTATTACACTGTCATATTTCTATGATATATGACTCTTAACAAAAAAAATTTAATGAAACTATATTACACGAAAGATCTTACCACATCTCGAATCTGCGTTATGTGACAAAGACGGTAAGCATTTGCACCCCCAGGATTCCACCCACACCTTCGAAACCTCGGAGCTACACATCCCTGTCCCCAAGAGCTCTTCTCCTCCCCTCCCCATTTCCGTCATCCCCGTGGGGGCCGAACTCCTCCGTCGCCAGCGCCGCATCGCTCGTCCCCACGGGGGCGGCAGGCGCGGGGCGCGCACCGACCACAAGCGCGGCGTGGAGGTAGCAGTGGAGACGGTCGCGGGGGCTTCGATGATTTAGTGCGTGGAGGTGCGCCCTGCTCCCACCCTCGTCGCCCGCTGTAATTAGAGCCGAAGAAGGAAGGCCCCTGCACACCTGCCGCGGGCGACCCTCGCGGCTGGAGCTGCTGCCGACGCTTGTGCTCTGCTGCTAGAGTTGCTGCTTAGGTGATTACCTCCATTAAGCGAAATGCGACCACGTGTTCCAGCTGCTGCTTCTGCTGCAGGCGCCAGAGGTGCAGCGCTCCACTGGATTCAAGGGATCACGGTTTCCATTGAGGATTCGATTTCGACTTTCACTTCGAGATATCCACCACAGTAGGAGAAATATTATTTGAATTTTTATGTATAGTTTGTGGTAGTTTCATAGAAATCCCATAGAGTATATGGTGACCGTGTAGTAGGCGGGTTTGGTCATGAGTTAATAGAGAGTTTTTGCATGACGTACACGCTTGCTAACTTACACGTTAGGTTGATGACGCTAACCGCGCATCGTACATGGTGCAATCGATGCATTTTGCATAGCAAACCTACGAATCAAATCATAATAAAAATTGTAAACCCAAACAAACCACTTCCATGCAAGCGTACACAATCAAACTGAACTGCGAGTACAACAGAACGTGCTCATACGGTGCATACAACCAACAAATGTCTCGCATACCCTCTCAGATATCAACATAACCTCAAATCCAGACCAGAATCCCCCATGACTTCTCTCACTATCGCCGTATATATCGCGGCAAAAGTACAGAGGGGTAGAAAAGTGTGAAAGAATGTTCAATATGCATTTGAACCCCCAAAAAGTTACGTGCAATACAGTACGTCGCTACGCCAGCTTCATTGCAAAAGTTGTTTGTGAGCACACTCTACGCATTTGGATATCTTGAATACAAAATATAGCTGTTAAACTGTTTCAAATGTACGAGACAACGTCCATCAAACGAATATCACCCCACATGACGTGCCTTTGCCCTCTTATCCCCATGTAGAGTCAGCCGAGAAGTTAGGTGTACAAATGACTTATATTGCCAACTAGTGCTGAAGTATGTTCGTATCGAGCGTTACTGATATTCACAATGTTCCAATTTGAAGCTTACGTTTTACCACTGTACGTTTGGTGAGACAATTTGTTTTTAAACGTGGAAGCAGTAGTTTCTAATGGAATCCTGGTAGTTCTAGATCACGCTCAAGGGAGATTCTTGAAGTTGCACATTTAATAACACAATTCACGATTTAACTAATAGTATGCGATAAAGTTCCATTGAATTGTTTTCTAGATATTACTGAATTTGTTAATATTCATTCAATTTCTCAATTTAACTGAAACCTTTTTCTAAATATATAATATTTATATCCTTAAAATATATTTAAGTAGGGTTTTGTCTTAATATTTCTATGCCGTCCATCCTCCAACTCGACTGATCGAAAACTGTTCAGAAATAAGACCCGAAAGATCAGTTTGGATGGAGTACTAATAGACCATCCCATCGCTCACGTAGTTAATTACCTTCTCTTACAACTACGAACTCATGAGAAATATTCTCCGGGACTTCGAAAAGATTATTCTAAGTTATTGGGTTGTTTACCATAAGGTATAAGTACTCTTCATTTATTATGGAGGGAAATTGTAGGTCTTGAAGAAAATGTGCTCGTGAGACCATGTTTTTAGTATAACGCGTGATTAGGAATAGGTTAAATTAATTATGGACTTTTCAACATGTCTACTTCATGGCTTTAAATAGACTTCTCAATTACATAGATAACGTGGATGTGCAAGATGTGTGAAAAATCACGAATACATTATTTAAACATGTTTCGTTTTTGTTTGTTTTTTTGCATTTAGGCCAAATAAACCATAAAGGATATTTTTAATTTTATCAATAATATATATTTTCTGATTGTCTTCAATCTTCTAAATGTTATATTAAATTATGTGTCTTTTTTTATAGACAATCAACAATTTCTTTTAAAACAATTAAATTTTCATAAATAAAAGGCAGTCAATTATTCATTTATTTTAAAATCCATCCATTGACTTTTTTATTTATTTATGAAGATTTAATTGAATTGACAGAAATTGTTGATTGTATGTATAAAAACAAGACACATAATTTAATAGAACATTTAAAAATATCTTTTAATCCTTTAAAAAGTCCGTGTTTGTTTGTCCTAAATCCTTATTGACAAATACGGCTAGTAACTCTACTGTATACACTATTTATTTTCTTCGTGATCTTATTTTCCATGGCTGTTTACTAAGTAGAGGACGTGCATGGATGTTCCTATTTTCATTGGTTACGTTTTCATCTCGAAAACATTGAAAAAAATCGCAAGTGTCCTTGACCCTCACCCACGTTCCTGAGTTGGAGAAGGAAGCACCATATCTCAACTCGAACACTTGACCCCAGGGCCTTCACTTTCAAAACTGACGGGCAGTGAAAGTGGATACTGTGTAATGTTTCCTCGTACCCAGAGCTTACGAAGAGAATACCACCTACTAGTTTTTAGATTAAGAAATCTTAGATACAGGCCATAGTTCATAAATACATAGTTCAAAAGAGGTCGTCGTGTTTAAATACAAGCGTGTGTTACGGGATAGTCTTAATCTTGAATGGTTTTTTTTTCGAGTCAATTGCGTTAAATCTTTACAATAAAGAAAAGAAAATTCAGGTTGAAATTGAAAAACGATAATTGATTTTCTAAAAACCAATTTAAGACTGTTGATGACGAGGAGATAGAACGACTTTACTCTTCACAAGCAATCCGCTATTCCTTCAAAGTACCGAAAGAGATTCTGGAGATAGTGTACAGACATGCTGTTCCAAACCAACCAAGAATTTATGATGGTGTGAAGTTTAAATAATAATATGTGTATGTAGGTACAAAATAATTTAATCTTCTAAGCTTTCTTCTTCTGTCAACGAACGTGAGTAGGCGATATTTCGTTTTCTATCTTATATAAGTTCTTCTGTTTAATAGTTGCAATTGTGAGAAAAAGAATTTTCAGACACTTCTACTACTCGAAAAACCTTTTCTTTTTTTGATTAAAGTAGTAAAATGAACGGAATAATTCCAAAACATAAAAAAGTGACAAAAAGTACATTCTCTTAAAGAAAACTACTCCCCCATATGATAGCATTGATGAATTGTTGATGAGACCTTATAAAAACGTACTAACGTTTGTGGGAAGATCATCCCGGCGTACTACATCACAGCATCTCGGAATGGATCTCTACGCTGGGTTGAACTCCCCACACAGACAATCATGTGAGGGCGCAATTTTAAAGCCCCAGCGAGCGAAGCAAGTCACACATAATAAATTCCTACTTCGGAACACTGCTTTTTCTTTCTCGAATTATTCCTCCAGCATGTAACACACCCAACCCTCTTTGCAGTGTGTGTCGCCCTCCATAGTTTAAAGGTTGTGCCTATCACCTGTGGTTGTAGAACCTGTGGTTGTTTTTCATCATATAAAATAGAGATTATTGCTTGATCTACTTTTGCAATCGTAACATCATGTATGCAAAATAAATGATATGATCTTCAACACAAGATTAAATAAACGTCTCGCTGAGCATTTATTAAAAAAATTAATACAATTCTAGTAATGTATCCTATGGTATTTTCAGGACAACTTCAGCATGTTCATGACACCATGTTAAATTCTGAGAGATAATTAACTTCCATCTCGAGCCAAGCTGTGATTCTCGAAATTTTGGCACCCCTACATAGGGGCGAATCAAGCAAGTGATCTGGGGGTGGGGGCGAAACTTTGTCAACATATCTCCCGCCCACCCCCAATTGTTTCGTCTTCCGAGGAATTACCCTTTTTATTGATAGTGGTAATAAAATATTTATTTTGTTTTCTGTTTTGTACTAGCAATTGCGGGGTTCGTTTGAAATGCACTTCTGTATAGAATATTGCGCTGCATATAAAAATCCTCTACTGTGCCGGACGAAATTCAATGGAAAGGATAAATAGTGACAAGTATTGTAAATCTCGGTGATGTTAACTCGGAATAGGGTCCTAGATGTTGTAAATCGCTAAAAAAAAATGACGAGTTCGTTAACGCGCTCCTTTATGGATTTTACACAGTCAAGTCAAACTCTTGGTTCTGCCACTGCCTCTACACCACTATATACGGCGTCATAAGGTTATGTTTCAGGCACATAAATTCCTACTTCGGAACACTGCTTTTTCTTCCTCGAATTATTCTTCCAGCATGTAACACACCCAACGATCCTTGCAGTGTGTGTCGCCCTGCATGGTCTGTAGGTTGTGCCGGAGGAATGCCGATCGTCTCTGGTTCGCGAAGGTCTCCACGGGTCGTGTGTCTTTTACACGTGAGCACGCACCAGCGTGTCCTCTTTGGCCGAAGAAGGCATGCGCTGCGTACATACGCGCCTGCCTTGGACACGCGACGTCACACAAAACGTCGGCCGGCACAGGCGTGCCACGGATGTACTTTGCACACAACGCCACTCGAAGGGTAAAAGGCTGTGCGAAATCGACACGGAATCTTTACTGAGATTTTATTCTGCGTGAAACATTTATTGCACGATCTGAAGTGTGGCTCGAGTCTCGTTCCGAAGCAGATATGCATGCAGTACGCTCGGTATTTTTCATTTGCTGATAATGTTATGAAAAATATTTGGCTACGAGCGAACAAAAAATTCATTTCAATTATCGTGTTTAAATAATATTACATTTTTATTATTATCTCATTATTGCAATTCCAAAATGTATACACATTAATTTTTTGTACAGAAAATGTACCACAAGTCATCGCTTTCTGTTGTACTGAAATAGTTCATTTCCATTCAAACTTGATTATTGCCACCCCTGAAAAAGACACACAACACAAAATAAAGTATTTGTTAGAAAAAAGGGATCGACGAAATTTAGATCCCACCAGATGTACGTATTTTAGCACGTGGAATATCTGCACAGTTTATCGGTACAAGTCCATCGTTAGCTGTGCTTTTTTTGGTCAATCTCTTCAAGCCAAACGTTTTAGTTTGTTTCTAAGAATGGAATAAATATACTAACTAATATATTTCTTTGGTGTCAGGTGCATTTAAAATCCGTTATGATCGAAAATATGAAACGTAAAGTAATAAAATAAACGCCATGAAATGGAAACATTAATTAAATTCTGAATAGAAGTGTATTCATCAAAATATTATTGTAAGAACAAGTCGGAGATAAGATATCTTTGCCACGCAGTCAAAAAAATCCATTACGTAATGAGTAGTTTAACTAGATGATATTTTTAAATTTGGAAACAAATGTAACGGAAATGATGTAACTTCGCCCTTCATGAATTCGAAAATTTGAACTAACAAAATAGTTTTCAAAACCAAATTATACGCGGCGAGCTCTATATCATTAGGACGATAGATAGATTAACCATCTATTAAAATAATGAAAGGAAGAATTAAGGTACACACAGACAATAAGTTCATATAACAACTATTTAATGATCAACTAGTTGAATCGATGCATTACTCATTGTGATGGCTTCTATAATACACATGCAGAATTACGCATTGTCCAAACGCAGCTATTTTTATAAACAGGTCATAATGATTTCTCCTGTAAAATATGCCTGTTTGTGTGTGTTGATACATTGAGAGTTTTCCCTTGTTTCAGTCTGCAATAAATAGTTATATACTTTACTACATAAATCTTAATGCAGAGTTACTTGTTTCCAAGTTTTTAAACAAAATATGCAAAATAATGAAAGAACAGGCAGATTGGCTACATAACAGAATTGAGATATATTTTGAGACCCCAAGAACTAAACGATTAATTACTATTTTTTCGTGGTTGACTGAATTTGCTGACTGACGTCACATTTGATGTATTGGGTCTGAATGTCGATGCAGACTAGTAGTAGCCATTGCAGATGACGTACTTTCTTGAGTGAATACACCAGTGGGTGATGTCCATTGCGGAGTCACGACTACTGCTGTAATAATAAAGTTATTAAAAGATTAGTACATTGCTTCTCTCCACCTCATGTGGCACTAATCTGATGGTGTCTTTATGACACATCCGGTCGAGACCGTCCTCTGCAGAACAGCAGAGAAGTGAGAGTGATGAACAGCGAAGCTGGTATTTTTATAATGTTCTTGCAGCCTCACACTCAAATCACATTTGGCTGTGTGTATGAAGCATCTCAACGCTGTCTTCTTCTTGTCACAGTCTACTATTGTGGTGGTGGTCGATTCTTCCCTCGACCTTGGGTCGACCAGGACCACGTTTCACTTCGACACTGCTAGATGTCTCTCTACTGTCCATAGATAGATAGGTTCTGACAACCTTTGAAGAGAGCTTTGCCAACGAAGATGAGCATCAATAGGACCCGATTGTAATCAGGTGACTAAGAGCGTCCATGTTGATGCTAGCTCCCATTTATTATCATAGTAATTCGACATTTCGGTCACCCCATAGAACGAATCGTTCTTCGTTCATTATTTCATTGTTAATTGATCAAGAGCATCAACATGGCCGCCATTGTCAGAACCTTATGTATTTATGGCCCTGCACTATACTATACTACCAATAGCATTTCATTTTAATTTTGCATTAAATAACAATCAACATACACCCTCCAGAGCCTAGAAGGCCACCGAAGTTTACAATTTAAAAAGCACTTGGGAACTCCTAAAAAATTATATTTGAGTTTTACGACTAATTTTTCTATCGAGTTTGTTGGAAAACAGAATATAACATAACTAACCAGTTGTAAAGGGAAGGAATTGGGAAAATAAGAAAAATCAATGTTTTCATATTGCTGTCACAACGTGTTTATTATTATGAGCTATATTGTTGAATCTCTCCATGTACTGATGTACTTCTCTTCGAAGATTATTGTTTAATTCCCACAATTTAAAAACACCTCTTTAAAGAGTCCTTCGAATTAGAAACCTTTTCTCTCTCGTACGTCTTACAGCCCTCCGAGCACCGCATTGTCTGGGAGGCGACGGCATTATTCCTCCTGCCCCATTGTGTGTTCTCATTCAACGAAGTGAGCATTAAGTCACGTGGGAGGGGCCTAACTTCAGACGTGCGTGTCACGAGTGCGCCTGCCTGCGTCCCATTGTCGGTTGCACAAACTCTCAGAAGTAACGCACTGCATATCATTGGCTGACGCACTTCCCTAACTTCCGCTTCAGAAACATTCTGCTATCAGTACAAAACATAATTTTTTTATTATATTTTATTATAAATACTTCTCATTAAAATAATTATTATTGTTATTGATGGTGTTGTTTTTGTCGCTGAATCATAATAAACGGGATATTCAAATAAAGAGTATTTTATTTATAGGCTCTGACCTGGAGTGGTAGTCTCTTAAATTCTAATATTATTATTATTTTCATTATTTATTATTATTATTGTGTTTTTGTGAATGTTTTAAAGAACTTCACAGCGCGCCTATGACAATTAATTTGTAAACAAATTACGTAGTATTAATAATTTGAGTGTAACGTGATTCAGTAAAAAGTGTTATATTTTGTTTTGTTTTTTTATTTTACGTATTTTTTTTCTATTTTTTATATTCTATAAATAATATTCTCATTTTGGCCATATGTACTATAATGTAGGAATGTGATGTACATTTTTGACAATGAAGAAATTCCGATCGTCCATATCTTCTCAGTAAACAACTCCTTCACTTCACTATGTGTCTTAATTATAGACAATCATTACAACTGCAGAATTATTGGTTCAGAACTCTTCCTTTATTACATTTGGTTACTATATTGGCAACGTTTCGAGGTGTGTTGACCTCTTCATCAGGGCTTGGATTGTATGAAGATGATTAAAAAAAGGTATATTTGTTTCAGTTACATATCACATTAAAATTTAAAATATTCTGGAAGGTTGCAGTTTAACCTTCTCTGTCAAGCAGTTCATTTAAGTGATATATCATATTTTAATCTGATATGTAACTGAAACAAATATACCTTTTTTTAATCATCTTCATACAATCCAAGCCCTGATGAAGAGGTCAACACACCTCGAAACGTTGCCAATATAGTAACGAAATGTAATAAAGGAAGAGTACTTGTCCAATAATTCTGCATTTGTAATGATTGTCTATAATTAAGACACATAGTGAAGTCAAGGAGTTGTTTACTAATCTGATGTAAAGTTATTTGGACTAATCAGAACTCCTCAACAATTTGATGTCAATAAAATTCAGTTCAGTTATTTATCTCGAATTTTGAGTTATTGTAAACTTTTCTTTGAATTTAATAACATTTTTGAATTCGACTAAACATACTTTTGTTGATATTCTGTAGATATTCTAGCAAGTAACTATTTTTATTCTTATTTTAGGGGCCTGCATGCCATAAACAATAAATTTCCCAGTGCCTCAGGACCCTTGACTGGAATGATTGACTGGCCCCTTTTTTGCTTCCTGAAAATAAATTACTTTATTGTCCTCCACGTGGACATACGTAGGTTGTTAGATTTTTTATAATAAATTTATTTATAACTTACAAAAAAAAACAGATTAATTTAAATTATTATGTATCAACTTTTCGTTAACTCACCCAAGTTATTCTTGAATAACTGAAAACTGTACAATCCATTAGTTTTTTTAAGCAAAAGATGCAATAGGAAATGATTCCAGTGATATCAGTAAAATTTAACCTTTTATGAACCTTTCAAGAAACGTGAATCAAGAGTAATTTAATTATAAGTAAGAATTTTACACCCTCTTGAAATTACTCAAATTCTAAAATGTTACAATTATTTAAAAGTTACCAAAGCATTTGAATTTTATTTTACAAAATTATCAAACCATTCTGATGGACGTGATCGTTCTGATATTGTCATGACAATAGTAAACACATTCTATTCTTTGATTGACGAGTGTTCTGACTGTGATTCGGGCCCGAAAAATCATCACTCAAATGCAAAATATGAGAATTTTTTCAGTAATAAGTTTATACAATTGATGTAAATTACGCGTCATTCTATAGAAAATTTGAATAGAAAAGAATATAAATTTTAAAACTAATTAAACTTTTTAAAAACATTTCGTAGTTACAAGAAAAATTCAGTTCAAATATTGGTACTGTATTAACGAAAATGGATATTACTTATTCTTTAATATTTAGTGAGTTACTGCAAATAACTTTTCATTATGTGTTTAGCATACGTTTCAAATTTAAATCAGTGAGTTAAACATTTTATCATATTCAATTACGAAGTATTTGAATATTTATTAAAACAATGATTCATAATATTACCCTCACCCTGTTGTAAGAACACAGCAGAATTATCCTTTCCCCAAGTCGTATCGTAGCTAATTTCATAGGGGCGGGCGTGTCGAATATCATTACCGAAACGGAGGGGAATTACTCCGTGGGAAAGGCGGCCAAGGCGGCGCGAGGTCGAAAACGGAGTAATTTTAATACAATCAGCGCTCAGTCGATAATCCTTGGAGCAAGAACAATGAGACGGATCGGGGCAGAGGCTTGAGTCGTGATTCGCTCGCACTCCCTTCCACCCCACCCCACTTTTCCAAAGCCTCCATTTTGTTTTTTGTGATGGACTCACCTTCGTGGCACCGTGTTCCTATCGAACCGCCTCGGTTATAAGGTAGCGTTCAAGTCGTAATTGCATAAACGCTAGAACCCGAAAACGCACGTTTAAGGCCTCGGGGTTTTTGGTGTACTGTGGTAGTCGTTTTCCCAAACAATTCACAGCAGCCGTAAACTCCTAAGTGCACGTTTTCAAGGTAAATGATATGTTTTGGTTCGGAGCAAATGAACAGATAGACCCAGAATCATTAGTTGTGTGCTGATAGAGTGATAGGTGTATTTTTGATGGATACCGAAATGCAGGTTAGACGGAGGATAAAAAAAAGCGATCACGAAGAAGGAGGTTCTGGGAGCCATTTTGGTTGCGTTGAACATTAACTCATAGACCTTATAAGCTGCGGGAGAAGGTTTTGTATTTTTTAATCCCCGGTGTTTTACTTCTCTTTTTCTTCTTTTAGTTGTCTTCTGACGAGCCTCTCTCAGATCGAATAAGCTTCTTCTCCCCGTATAAAATGTGAGTGGATTGGCTTAAAGAGAAACCAGTCCTCTTTTTCGAAATCTCCGAACCCTGTTATTTCGGACGAGTTCCCTTCAGCGCAACCCCATCATTTGGCTGCAATTATTTCGGAGCCTCCAGTTATGTTTGATGGGCAGGAGCTATGGCGAGGAGAATTATAGCCAGCCGCCTCTGACTGCGAGTGGGGCCAGGACTTGTACAGTCTGTGCTAAGGAAAAATGGATCGCTGGTAATCGAAAGATGAGAGCATTGAGTTAAAATAGTGGGGGAGAGTGGAGGTGTCAGATACGGGATGGGCTGTCAGGATTGCACACCACATTTCAGGGTTTACAAGTGAGGAAATGCAAAATCAGGAAACATTGGATCTTCACCCAATGTAATGTTTATTCATAAATAAAGGAAAGAGAAAATTGAATTAAATATTGAGTTTTTATAACCAAACGCTACGACGTAAACAAAATTACAATGTGCTCAATAATCTGACCCTAAAACGATTTTTTTAAATAAAACCACTGTCAGAAAAGCAATTACAAACTGCGGATGACCACTTGGATGACAAGAAATTCATTTACTCTCCGGAAGCAAAAAAGGAACCATCTCATCAATTCCGATCAAGGGTCCAAATGAAGAGGTGGATTTAACATTTCAGCACACTCTTAAGATATCTTATAATATGATCAGTTTGTATTTAATAGAAAAAAAAGTTATTCAACAAATATGTATTATTATCAACTATATATTATTCGAAAAATATTGTTTTATAAATCGTAATTATTAAAAAAACTCTATAGATTCGAGATTTAATATTTCAATACGCTTCACAAGGCTCCACTATTTGGGAAGAAAATAGATATTAATTCCATCTCCGTCAAAAAACAATGTCTCCTTGAATTTTGAGTTTGAGTTTTGCTGAAAGAGGGTTCTACCACTCGTTCCACGTAATGTACGCGTAATTCAACCTACCTCAATGCTCTGAAGATCATCCGAGTGAAAATTTCGCTGTGTTTATTTGTCTGGGATGTGGCCTCACTATGATACACTGTGCTGTCTGTACGAGTTAATGGCGCATTCCTTTACGAGTTGCAGTAGGACGCTCCTCCGTCGGTGTTAAGTATAAAGCCTCTGTGGAGATACACTTCCGAAAAAGCAGACGTACGAGATTGGCACCTCGCAACACTGATTATCGCGCGCACAGATTTTGCGACTTGACGCGCGAGAAGATCGTTTTCGTTTGTGAGGTTTTGAATTATTTGACCTCTTTTCTTCTTCCAAAATGAATTGTAGAGCAAGGGTGTTATAGTCACACAAAATTGTTTTTCTTCGATCTCGTAGGATCATAATTTCGCTCATCATGTATTGTATTTTACTCATGCTAGGTCCATTCACATTTTACGAAAAAGAGATTTATTTGCATTTAAAAATTTGACAAACAAATAATATTGGACATCTGAAGTTTTCGGAGCTTTTAATAAAAATGAGTTGTTTTTTGTTATTTGTTTTAACAAAAGGATTATTATATTCTTTTAATTTATTACGTGGAAGAGAAGGATTTTGTTCTGGATAAGAAAGTGGTATACTTTTGAAGATTTTTATTTCAGAGAGACGTGATATTTCAATGCGCAACTATTGCTTCTTTTGTTACGCATCTTTACCCAGGAATATTATTGCTTAAAATCTTTGGAAATAAATTACATCAAATCTGTGACTCAAAAATATTGAAATATACGTTGAAGACACTTGACGAAACACACAAAAACAATTTAAGTACAATACACTCATCAGACTGTACAAACGTTTTTAAAAAATAGTATGATCTGGTTTTTTATCCGCGGAAAATGAAAGTGCTTTGAGAGAAAACAGACAAAAAATGTTTCTCCCAGTTCATTTGATCTTTAATTCTGAATGCTTAGCTTTAACGAGTTCTTGAAGTTTGAATCTCGTGCTGCGTTCTAAAATATTCAACTTGTTATTCTAAGCTTCATCTCATAGGAGCGCGGACGTGTCTCCTAGAACACAATAGCAGCCATTTTCTCGTTATTTCCATTCGGACAATTCTTATTGTCTTCACAGGAAGAGGATTTAGTTGTAACAAAGTGCTCTTAGTGCATGAAAGCATTCTATATCTTTTCTCTGAGACACAATGGGAAAGAGAAAACAGTCTTCTTATCTCGTTCCAAGCTATAAGCGTAAGACTCATGTCTCCAAGCTATGTTCATTGAAATACATGAGTGGAAGGTAGGTTTGTAGTCAGTGTTTGCGCTTAATTCAATTAACCACTTGGAACTTTTCTGGAAGTAGAGCATCCAAATGACCTAGTCATTATTTGTACAATCACGTGATACTCTTATACCCCGTAGCAAAATTTCTGCATCGACGTTCAGAAATATTCCTTTCTTAATAATTTAGTGTTAAAATGCAACAAACAATTATTACAATACTCTAATTTTAGATGAGTTAATAGAAAAAATTATGAATATGTGGTAGTTGTTTTCACTTGATGTATAATATACCTAGTACATATTATTCTAACATGAAAAATTATTAAATTGATTGATTCTCTTACATTCACTGAGGAAAATAAATTATCTTTTATAATTTTTGATTGCAGCAATTTGATACTGGGTAAAACAATTAACGGTTAAGAAACCTTGTCATGTACTTAATTTTCGTGTTACTGACATTCACGGTTACTGAAATTTACGTTCGGTGTATAATCTAAATAAATAAAAAATAGTGACTTGAAACCTCTAACCTCATTTGTACCCTCACATAAATTTATCATATTCTTTTCAATACACTATAAAAATGTATTAACTCGAAATTGAAGTCATCAAATGTAAGCGAATAGTGTATAGGAGAACACAATACATTTATATTGTGATCGCCCAAGAAAAAGTCGTAATTTATAATTTATTCATTAACATTTATACATCGTTTCCTTCGAACAGTTTAACTGAACGGACTATTTGTGTTCCAGCACTACTGTGAAATAATGAAAAAATATGTTTTAGCTCTTTTTAGTATATGTTTAGTATTTGAAAAATATTTCCCTTAAGACGTCCCAGAGAACGTTGCGGAAGATTTTGTATTTTTAGACGTATTAATGTCAAATAAAATTCCGAGACAAATAATTACGCTATCTCGATTTTTGTATTATGTCATTATCTGTGATTGAGGATTTCTTATTTATTTATGAGACTTCTCCACACGATGACCAAAATTTTCAGTTGAAAAGTGTATCGAAATAAATTCCCAGTCTCCGAACCAGGTCACAAGAAGTATTATAATATTGTTACGATGGAATATTATCAATGCAAAGTGAACATCCTTTTTATGCGCAGAAACCGCGACTTGCTGTTTCAAAACGCTCTACCTAATTTGAACCCAACACTTCAATCACTCCATCACATCTCTTTCCCCATTGGCGTGGACGCTCTAATCTTTCGGTAGTGTGAGTCCTGAGGCGGGTAACCGTTGGATGCGCTCCGTCGAATCCCGGACCGGCTCCGGATATGAGGGAAACACCTTCCACGCTGCCGCCGGGACCATGGACGGACGGACGGACGAGCGTGGAGCCAGCGAGCGAGCGGGCGGGCGGTAGGGTGGTTCGTTATTATTAATGAGTCCCGGCCGCCACCCCCGCCCCGACCTCCTGCGCCCCTCCCGCCTCCGCCCCCACAAACGCCATTGCCCGTCCGCAAGACGCGCTCAACCATGGAGAACGACTAGAGGAAAAGGAGACGTGTCTAGGGAGGAAACATGGGGCCATCCCTGGTTACTTAATTCTTTATTATTATTGCATTTATATTTTATTTATAACAGAGCATTGGGGGAGAGTGAATGAGTTAAAGAAGAAACGGCATGTAATGAGAACGAAGAAGAATTTTTTGTTACAAAATTAATATAAATACTGAAGTTGGATGCAATAATAAAAGAAACGAGGATATTTTTAATGGGGATCTGTAATGACTAGAATTGTTGGTAGGATTTATTTGAGGTTGACCATCTAACACGAACCGAAGTGAAAACTAAAAGAAACAATTAATTAATTTCTTTTTTACCATTTTAGCATTCAATATATTAAAAGTATACGATTTCCAAAAGAATTACTAATCTATCTTTAAAGGTCGTATATTTAAACACATCAAACCAATAATTGAAAATTTTTCATCTCGAAATATATAGTACTGTAATTATGATTTTTCAATTTTCACAAAGATTTACCACAGTATAATATCATACAGTATACAAATTCCCTATGGCGGCAACTGTGACGTGTATCACTGACTCTGTGCAATGCTCTCAACACGATGATACTCACCTACTTCATTACATGTAGTGTTACTCGCTCACCACTTGAAGGCACCACTGCGCCGAGCTGAAAGATTTTGTCTTTTATGTCGCGACTGTATGATATTAGACAATAGTTGTACTCTACAGGAATGCAAGTGCGTCTCCGAATCCCCTTTCCGTTCCCCGTATCTTCCTCTACGTCTCCACGCATCTGTGACGGGAAGGCGCGTTCGCGGAGCTGCGCCCGTGCCCAGCATAAAGCTCCACCGCACCTTAGTGCAGCGCGTCGCGACGAACCATTCCGGTGCGCCGTCGCCCGTTTGATGTAGCACCGCACGGCTGCCGATTGATTTAGAAGCACCGAGGACGCCATCATCGCCGACGGCGGAACCACCTGGCCGCTTTAATTGCACGCTCCGTGCGGCCGTTTACTTTGCGAACGAATCCGACTGCGGAGACGGAATTGGTTGATGGAAGAACGGGTCGGTCACTGGGTGGGAAACGAATCGGAATGTTTCAGACGAATCGGTTGTGATTGAGAACGAATCAAAACAATAACCGTTGAGAAATAGAATGTTGCTTTCAAGTAAACAAACCTTATATGAAAAAAGAGTTACTGGAAAGGAATTCGTGGTTTGGAATCTTAAAATGTGGAGATAGTGTTGGCAATAGTTCGATTGAGTTATTTGGCTCTTGGTACTCCTGACAATATGAAAACACGGATCTTAACTGTAGTATCTGCAAATTTTCTTTTCATGTTGCTTGATCCAATGATCCTTGAAATCACTACGTCTGCAACATAAGTATTACTCACAATATATTGCCTTCCTTAATTCATTTAACCTTAAGTAACTTAGTTTATTACCCCCCCCCCCCCCAGGGCCATATTAAG
>NNCF01127356.1:3067316-3129686 GCA_002313205.1 Laupala kohalensis
CAGCTGCTTTTTTCACAATGAAGTTTATTATGATTTATTATTAGTTTCGAATGAAAAGTAAACTTCGATGAAAGTACAATAGAATTCCAATTATTTGGATTTATTGGAACCGGACCCGGTCTGGATAATCAAACATCCAGATAACTGAACAGCCAGATAAAGATTCCATAAAAAAGGATATTTTTAAGGCAAAAGTACTAAGGTATGTAGTAGAAATAACTCATATTGTTGAGGAAAGAACAAAAACTAACTCTTAATATACGGTTTAAAACACAATGAAATAACGAAATAGCTCTTTAGGGATAACAGTTATCTAACGATAACAGTAAGAAATACAATAATTTTTTTCCACCGAATGATCGGTGTCTCCTGTACTTCGTTCTTTGTGATTTTGGAAAACATTAAGGCTACCTACTACAATGAATATTTATTTTATTTTTTAATGAATGAGAATTTAAACGTATAACATGCAATGATTGAATAGAAAATATTTTGCAGTATTCTTATATTAGAAAATATTTATATATTTCATTATTTTACTGACATTTATAAAATAAAAACCGTTCCACCGTAGACATAAACGTTTATTAACGTTAATATTAAATTAGTCATATTACACCGGGTACGTCCAACGTGTGGAGCCCGGTTGTAACGGAACCTGATTGAGAACGGGTTAATTGAGCTTTTTCCGTTGCTCAAGGTTTCACTGAAAAGGTTACGATAAAATGTGTCTCACGGAAAAATATATAGTTCCGCAATCTTAGAAGCTTGTCTACTCACATTTTTATATATTTAATAGCTCGAAAGCAAATCTTTTACCATTAATCATTTTCATTATTAGCGCTTAAACAAACAAATGCTATTTCTCAGCTGTGCACCTACGCTCGAGGCGTGCGGCACGATGGACGTTATCTATGAGATGTTAACACTAGACAATGTACTCTGTGTGTTCCTGATTTTCATGACATGTTTAGATATGACACAGGTGCTTCTGTTTCACATAATTGCCATGAATGCATTCGGGGGCGTATTTTATATCTGAACTTGAGACAAATGGCGAGTGGCCGTGACTTTTGTGCCCATGCGAACGTGAATTCGTGCTTACATGACGCAATTGCATTATGTACATGTTCTTTTCAGAGTAGGATAGCCAGTATATATAGTATTCTCTGTTTAATTTTTTCTTATGCATGTTTTCAGACATCCTCAATTATATATATTCAAAAAAGGTCGAAAGTTATTATTTATTTATTGTCAATCTTTCTACTGATGGTAGGCATAATTTAATTACAAAGTTTAAAATTGTCGTTTGAAGGTGAAAATAAGACATTCAATACTTCAAGTATTTATTCACCTGTATCAGCTAGAGAAATCAATAGATAATTGTGAAACAATCGTTCTATGTAAAATATACTTTATAAAAATTTACTGGTTATAAAATGCTGTCAATCATTCATATAACAGTAGTTTACATTGAATCGTCTTGTGAATTTTGTTCTATACAATCATTACACAAAACGTTTAGTTTACTGGGTTTACATCGAGATGCACCCATTACTCTCGAATTTAGATGTTCATAATGAACCAAACTCCATAGTTATACTTATAATGAGTCTGTTTAAGTATTTTTTGGTTAAATATACTGTTAACAAAGATGCAAAATATCGCAGATTTAAAATTATTATTTTAATCTTATGCTTCTAATTGAAAAAAAGTATGTTTTTTATTCCATAAAAAGTGTGTTTCTGTAAAAAAACATACGATATACTGAATCATTTCTGAAGAAACCCAAGGAGTCAAGAAAGCACTAAAAGTTAGTTTTAACGATGCTGCACATTTAATGACGTCTAAGCTTAATTCATGTTTTAAGGTTTCTTTTCGTTTAACTTATACGACCGTTGCATCCGCCAATACCAATAGATTTGAAACGACTATTTGTATTCGTTTGGAAATGAAAACTCGAACAAAATGTCAAATATTCTTCATAATAACATCTACACATAAACACGAGAAATATGTAAATCAAAGAAAAGAAGAACATATCAGTCAATTTGTACCATGTAGTTTCGCTGTTCAAATTAAACTAAAAAAATACCAAATGTTATATAAAAACATCGGTTGTTGTAATGAATTGGTAACTATTCACTTCTTTGGCAACACTGACCTTGTGTCTGCTTCTTTCATTAGGTCAAAACTCGTTCACAACGTTGATAAATTTGTTTCTTCTCCTTTGTTAACTATTTTTCGCAACATTTTAATTCTTTCGTCATATTACGTTAAGCTAAAATCATAGATGTAAAATCCTTCAACATTTCTCTGTAATCCAAACGGGGTCGAATCTGTTATGTGCGGCAAAACCTTCATAAACCAGCAAACAACCCTCTGTTACTACATGTTTGCGAAGACGATCACACAGACCGCCCAGGTAACGAACGGTTGAGAAATTCGCCATTAAGGCTGACCTCCGTTAGCCATAAGGAGAGACGGCTTACAGCGAGAGCAGCGGTCCGATCAACCACGAGTGGAGACACCGCTCGGCGCTGCACAGCGCAGACCGTCGTTCGCTCGTTACCTCTGCGGGTAGAGTGCGGTTGCGATCAGCGCTGCCCTGCATCCTTCCCACCAGCGCAGAGACGGAGGAAAAAATCTGCGCTGAGATTCAACTTCGTTTTGTGATTTCCTTTAATGAAAAACCGGATTTTTTACAATCCCTCAAAAGTCACGTTTTGTAATTTTTATTACGTAGGAGACACACTGGGGTCTATAAATAAATAAATAAATAAACTTTATTGTCAAAAAAGCAGTTGCAAACTGCGTATGACCACGCGGGAGTAATAAACTTACTCTCCGGAAACAAACAAAGGACCATCCCATCAAGGGTTCAAGGACAGTGGCGGATTTAATACTTATAAAATAATTTTTTAATCAAATACGTACTCTTATCTACGGGATTTCGTACTCAACCTATTGTTGTCTACAAGACTCATTAAAATATTTTGTATATGATGTCATTCATGAAAATGAACGCGAAAATTTCTAACGAAATTATGGAGATAAGTGCAAAATGAGAATCAGAAATATATTTTTGAAACTATATTTCATTAAGAATCCGGAGAGCGTACCAGTGCTTTTCGTTATGTCACTACTACAGTGTCTGAAGGTCAGTGAAGCTGCTACTGACGGAATTGTAATGCAAGGTGTACCTGCTGAATTAGCATGAAACTCAAACTATATATTGATTTAATTTCTGAAGTATGGGGGAAATTATATATAAACGGGGTCAGGGAACACCAGTGTGAATGTTGAGAGCTATATACTGTATTTGTACTGCGAATCCAACGACGAAAGAAAGTGAAACGATTGTGTTAAAATCCATTTCTTTTACTTCTGTAATAAACATGAGCATATATAGTTTGCACGGGTAATTGTATTTTTAGGTTACGTTATAATAACGGCTATACTACAAAACTGTAATATCTACAGTGAAACTTGTCCATAACCGATATTCATGGAACCTTCATAATAATCCGCTTTCCGGAAGTTAAACCCAACGTCGAATAAAATGATGGGAAACGAATAAAGTTATGCTACGCAAAGTAATTTATGAACATGTGAAAATATCTTAATTGTAACGGTTTTTCCTTTATAATTTCATTTTTTTAATGTTGGCTAATAAACGTTATATCAATTAAAAAACAACAATTAATATGTGCAATGATTGCGTGAGCAGTGTTATGATGTTTTTAAAATAGTTTTTTGTCACTATTTTTAATTTGATATTATATGATTGTCTCCGGTCCCGGTCGACATGTTAATTGTAAACTATGAAATTGTCTTACGACGTATGTAGTATTTCTTTTAATTATTTAGATAACGTTAGATTAAAGGCTTACTTCTTTTCAAAGACATTTTTAGCAGGGAGGAAGTTTTATTATTTAAGTAAATAAAAAATATCGTTCTTGACACGCAGTTAAATGTGTTTATGATGGATACTGCTTCTAAGCTGAGAAGGATGACAAGAAAAACACAAAGGAAAAGTCAGCGGCCGGCAGCTCCGCTACGTAAGCGCCAGGCAGAGACCAGCGGCTTCCCGAGAGTGATAATGCCGAGGTCCCGCACTCAACTGCCTCCATAATTCGTGAATCGTGCAGTATTTTATAAATTCTTGCACATACACTTGTGATGTCTTAAGATAACATCGAAATCTTTTTAAATGCTCGAATTATATAGCATATAAATTTTGTCCCAGATGCAATAGTAACATTGTCTAATGGGATGGTAGTATTTAGACGTGGAATAGTGTCTTTTTATAATATAAGTGTTGATAAGTTTGGAAAACATGAAAATATAATAAACTTCATTTATCTAAAATACATACGTCACATGAAAGCCAATCACAAGTGTAAATAATTTATCTGAACCTCATACAATACATAAATTTCAATTAGAAGTTTAGGTTATGACACACGTAGAGTTGTGAAAGTATGTTAAAAATAATTAGTACTTTATGAAATAAAGAGTACTTTTATTCATTCATGATATTTAAAACACTATTGTTGTAATGTTTTAGAGGGAAAACGTATGAATAATGAGATATGTTAATTGAAATACTATAAAAAGTTGAATTAATTATTGTAAAGTTATCAAAATCTAATTGAAATTGAGCACAACGTGAAGATCAAAACAATGTTCTAGATATGATTAAAAACTACAATATTTGTAAGATAAATTAATAGGTATTAACTTGTTATTATTCTTTAGTGAGACTTAACTTGTCATTCTTATTATTCTTCAGTGAGAACAACGATTTTCCCGGTACCGGTGTAATAATTATTTACGATTACATTTTTTTGCCACCAGGGACTCGAATAATATGCCACTTAAAAGGGGAACCAGTAACAATGTTGATCAAAGGCAAGTTGATAATAAACCAAAAATCACGATTGAGAAATTAACTTTTCTGTTATAATATATCTTCCAATTTCGAAAAAAAAATGCTTCAAAACAACTTCTGAGAACACTTTGTGGAAGGTATTGTAGAAAAAAACCTATTTTGAAGATGCAATAAAGAAAAGTACAATGCTACATTTTTTAGGATACAATTCATTCATTTTCAAAAACGTATTCCAACCGATAAGAAAAAAGTTCTAATTAATAATATTATGAAAAGTAATTTAAAAATAGAATTAATACATTTTCATTAAAGATTTTGAGGTTTTTGTCAATTATTTCTGTTCATCTGTTTATTTTATGGGAGGCATTCTGTCTGAATAGTCGGTGTGTTTAAGATTAACTTCAAATTTGTATATTTTTTTGTGGTATTCCCGAGTTGTGTGTAAATAAACTTGTATTATAAAATTAAACTTTTAAATACGAAAACGAACTTTTAAAAGTCCACAACCTGACATTCAAAGAACAAATACATGCATGTTAATGCTATGTACATGAGTGTATATGTTTGTACACGTTCTTTACACATCACATGAGAATAGATGTTCTTGGTATTCAGGTAACAAACTGTTTAATATCTCCTGTAAGCATTCATTTCAAATATTTAATAAATTAGGTAATAGTAAATATGAAATGTAAATGATACTGAACCATTTTTGTCATCATTGCTAAGTTCAGGTTAAGAAAAACTTTCATTCAAAAAATAATATTTTTAAATGTATTATCCCTAAAATTAATTTCAGGATCTGACTTTAGAATTGTTGCATCATTGAAATACCAGGTATTTAAAAATCTAAATTTATTTTTTCTTCTTTGGTATTTGTCACTAATATCGTAATTGAGGTATGGGTGTGACATAGAGAAATAGCTGTTCTTTGACACATTATAATGCGAATTATCAAATAAATTTAAATTTAAATCAACAAGAGTATTCACAGACATCAAAATTGTTTTAATAAGGATTGTTAATTGATATAAACACTGGCAATAACGTTGTCCTAAACACAAGTATTCTCTTAATTCCATGAAAGTTAGTAATAAGATTCCAGACTTTAAGAATTGATATTTCTTAATGTGAGAATATTAATTTCTGCGCTAGCTTTGTGTTTTAATTGACCCTATTCTAACAATATAGTGGTTCGAAAACTCTTCCTAGGATGGTCTTTATTACTTTACATGTTTGTCAGGCAATTATAAAAATACTTGTGAGAAAAAAATAAAACATTTTTTCTGTCTTCTCCAGACTTTACTTATTGTATAAATGATATCCAAATTACATTGTACATAAACATAGTGCTCTGCAGATCATAACGAGTGCGATATAAGAGTTCCACTCCGTCTTCCCCGTGGACGATAAATAATGGATGTGATACTTTTAGGTCTAATACATCATACGCCACTCTTCGGACGCTACACAAATTTATTGTGTTTTCACTACATAATGTTTCTATTCTAGATTTGAGCCTTCAGGTATAACAAATTGTAACAACAAATATGAATACAACAATAGAATAATTAAACATCGTTTTATATCATGTTCAATTGTTCTACTGTTCTGTTACTTCAGTTTGTAAAAAAATTGATTGTATGTAGTAAAAACATTACTGTGTGTCGACCAGAAGAGGTGGTATGATATATCTTACTTTTCTGGATTATATAAATTATGTAAATAAATAAATAATTAAACTTTATTGTCAAAAAAATATATTGCAATCTGCGTGTGACCACGTAGGGGAGCAATAAACTAAGTTACTTTCCAGAAACAAGATAGGGACCATCCCATCAATTCCGATCACGGACCCAAGGACAGAGGCGGATTTATTCTTTATGAAAGAAATTATTTAATAATTACGTACTGTTATCAATTTATTATTCTAAATTAAATCGCATATATTTGTGCAGTAAAAATTCGAGATAAATAAAACAAAAGAATTAATGACATTCCGGTCAGAGAAAAATCCGTCTCTACCGGAAGAAAAACCAAAGAAACACCCGGGCCAGGATGGTGCTACAGAGATAAAGTACACAACCGCGCCAAGGTTGCGAACAGTTAGAAATAAACTATTAAAAACAAAAGGAGCAAAAACAACATGCATGTAAAAAGAAATTTAATCAGTATCTAGAGTACTATTCGTATAACAATGGCGTGATAAAGTATAAAAGGTATTAACACCACTCGTATCATCCGGTCACATGGAGAACAATATTCATCAGGAAATGGAAACACTCATTAACTTCTTTTATTAAAATCTGTAAATTCTTTCACATGAAAGAAAAAGAGCAAATTAGAAAGTTTTGAACCCTGAATTTAAAGAGATTCAATTTATTTATATCTTTTATTATTTGTGGGAAGAGAATTATAAAAAATTAATCCTGAATGATATGGGCCTCTTTGGTAAAGTGTTGTTGACATGCCAGGACGATGAATATTAGCCTGATTACGAGTGTTGTGTTCGTGAACTAGACCGTTTCTTTTAAAGTGGGAGTGGGATTTTAATTTTAATAACAGTAGTAAATTATTAACTTTTATTCAGCTCCTCATCATCAAATGACTTATTCATATTGACTTACGGTGGTGTCTCTGTAGAGTAGACTGGAGACCAGTATTCACCTCCAGTGACGGATCTATGGGGGCTAAGGCGGCTATAGCCCCTCCCCACTGAACTCTTACCAGATAAAATTCAAGAAGATAAATGGCATACTTTGTAAAAATGTTGCCTGGTTAATAATTGTTATTAGTTATATTGTTGTTGTTTTTGGTTTTTGGCTTTTGGCTTTACGGCTCGCCGACATCGAGGTCATTAGAGCCCTATAATTGGTATTAAAATACCAGATTAATAAAATTAATAATATATTAATAAAACTAATAAAACTACCATGCTAATAACTTTAATAAATAATTGTTATTAATAATACTGAATTTTTAATTGTTTATTATTGATTTGATGCATTTCCTTTAAGGTAATATTTATGAAATTTGTGTTGTAAAACCATATTTTTAAACAAAAATGGTCCCCACTTGATTGCGGTCTGCACCCGCCTCTGGTCACCACTTTCCTCATTTCTGCATTTGTCGGTGGGTGAAGGCTGTGGGTTCGCCGCAGAACTTGGCTTTTCGCGTGCATCCGCTTACTCCTCCAATCTCCCTCCTGTTCCTCATTGCTTACATAATGCATATCCCTGTCCGGTCTTCCCCCCCTTTTTTTCTTACGTCGCTCTCTCATTCGGCTTTTCGCATTGTGTCACTCGCTTGTTTTTGCCGCTGTCCTCTTTTCCATATTTTTACAGAAGACGTTGTGAAATCGTTTGGGTTTCAGGATGAGAGTGTGTATGTGTATACTGCTTTTTCTTTTTTGCTTTTTATGTTATTTCTTTTGACAAGGGAAGGATGAGTGTATTGATGCGGTGGATGTTCACTGGGGAAAGTCCTTGTCTGAGCGGATTTTCAATTCAAAATGATTATTTGAGAATCCCATTCTTTTGTGAATCAAGAGTGGCAGAGTGTACATGAATACTTGTTCCGAAGAACGATTCAATATATCATCTGAAGACTTCAGTGTGAGAGTAAAATTAGAATTCTGAATTCATACATTTTTTGCTTTCATTCAACATTTTAAAATAGAAATTAGATAAATTAATAATTTATTTTTCTGTATGTGAGAAATTTTACTATTATATGCATTTATTTTTCTTGAACATAGTCAATAGTCCTTTCCTGCTTGAATATTTTTGTGTTAGTACCCGTTTCCAATGTCATTTCGAAGGATATTTTTGTGTGGTCTTATTGACAGTTAATGGAAGCGTTCTTACCAGAAATTACAACTTTTCTAGTAGGATAATACAACACTAGAAAATATTTTTTTAATGTAATGAAATTTCAGGGAAGTATTTTTTGAAAATTTTTACTTTTTTTTGTTTTTATTTGAATATTTCTTAAATAACACGAAATTATTGGGAAATATTTATTATAACCACTTTTTTATGACTGAAACTTTGTATTTTTGTTTATGAAAGGTTATATTAAAATTAGTCAATACTATTGTTCGATCGAGTGGTAAAATCATAAATATTGTACACTGAAGTTATTGCTTTAAACATTTATTAAACATTGTATGTTTTCAGAACAATACTTATTATTTTGACGGCAACTTTGTCATTTCTGTGTACCTTGTGCTAATATTCCGAATAAAGTAATTTGTCACGAAAATTCTTACACTCAAATGTACTGGAAAATGTCACGAACCCTGCGACGGAGCATTGTCAATATGTCATTTCTTGTCACATTCGTATAGTTTAATTGATGGCTCGCCGTAGCTTTCTTCTGTAGTTCCAGAGAAGAATTCACAATTCTTTCGGTTGTCTCGTTAGTGGCGAACATAATCTAGAGGGCAGTGACTAATCATCTTCGCGGGACAAAGAAGCCGCTTGTTTGTGAACTAACTCATGACGGATCCCTTTTAAGTCTTCACTCGGTCTGTAATTCTCACATACTACATACTTGCTCGGGAAAAGAAGTTTTATAAAAGAATTAAAGATCACTCGTAGCCTATACTGTAATGTTGAACAATACGTTTTTGCGAATTGACGAAAGTATATAAATTGTAACTTTACTACAAATTATCATCGGTTGTTCATACTCATTCCAATTTCACGATACTTTTTTACATATGTCGCATTATTATCTGGTCTTGTTTGAAAAATCTTGTCTTACCATTCTCTGTTAATGTTGTTTCCATAAATTACGGACATGTCGATGAGTGATACATGTATGTAACCATTCCTTGCATGAAAAGTACTTCAATGTCCGACCCTGTTCTAATGTCAATTTTCTTTAGTTCTATGTCTTGAAAAGCTGTAACACAAAACATAGCGTTATTGTAATAAGAATTTAACGATGATTATTAATTAATATATAATTTAATCTTTAATTTTATTTTTGTATGAAATTTAGATATGTAAGATTTTAATTCTTTTCTTAGCTGTGCACATTTTAGGTTTGTAAATATAAACTCTACAGTCAATACTAAACCGATTCGGTGCAACTGTAGTTTGCACGTTCTGAAATTGAATCAATGGCGGGAAAAACGTCTGAGCGAAGTTTTGGGTCCCCGTATATTGATATAGGGCTTATTACTCTATGAGCACGATATATTATTTTCAATCAAATTATGAATTTCATGTTGTTGTTTTGTTATAAAAAACGAAAATGCATTGCATCCATACGAGGGGGAAACCATGAATAAATTATATACATGCTCTAAACGCGTGGTTTATAAATTGCATAAATTTTATTTAGGTTTAAATTTGTTTTCTAACACTCCTGGGAGAGAGTAGATCAACGATGGAACGCACTATTAACTGAGCATTGGTTTCCTTGGTGACGAGAGAAGCATCGGCGAAACCAAGTTTACTATGCTACGATTCATGTAGAAATGGATAGGGAAAATTCAATAAGACCGTCCAGGGAAGAGCACAGCATCACGCCAGCATTGACTAACTCACGGCGACACTACCGTCTCCATTGCATTCCAAATGCATTTCTGAATACCGGAATTGTAACGCGTAGTTTTCTCTTGCGGAAATTTTATAGTCATCTAAATAATGTACGAACAATTATAAAATCTAAATGATGAGAGAGTCACGAAAGGAAGTTTGCTAGAAATTTAAGTAAAAATTTCTTAAAATTGCTGGGCAGATTTTGCGAAGTTAAATAATGAATAGCTTGACTGCGTCTTTGGTGCATCGCAATAATTTCGAAAAGGTATGGAGGCAACGCTGTGTAACCCTCGAATAGTTCAAGGGTTCCTCTACAAATCCAGTGAGTGATAAAAAGCACCGAACCTTACTCATCATGTTTGTGTTTGTCAGGGTGGCATCTCAATATTACATGAAACGTATTATACCAGTGAACAAAGAAAAGTAATAGAATCAGTCAGAGGCACGTAAATTGAGAAGAAAAATAATATATGAAATATTGTTGTGAATCTACTATTGTAAAGACGAATATTAATGTGTTTGAATGTTTATGTTATTTGCAAATCTATATCAAGTGATAGATATTCATCAAACTTAGAGGAACTGTGTGAAACGGTTCAGATTATACAATACTCTATTTGTAATTTTCACTTGTCATGCGCGAATTGAAATTGATGCGAAAGATCTTTGCGAAGTATTAGAGGTTCATTGCGCACAGGGAGGGATGATTCTATGGAGATGTGATCGTATAAGCATATATTTCTTCCGTGTACCCTACCCGTGGAGAAGTTATCACACGATCGTATAATTTTTGTATACTGTTATTTTCCCGAATTTAGATTAATAAAATATGTGAAACAGCTGAGATATTAAATAACCTATTCAATGCCGCGGGTGAACTAATACCAGTAAAGCTAGTATCCTTTTAAAAAAATATTTTGATATGTGGATATGTTAGGGAAAAAATATGATAGTTGTTACAATCTGCTGTTTTTTTTCCCTTCAAAATTGAGATCTTTACTGGTATCGAATAATTTCCAAAAGAAAATATCAAATTAAGGTATATTAAGATATGATATTTTGCGCAATCAGTGGAACTACATCATTCTGAAACGACGAACAAACATCCTTATTGTTTGAAGTATTCATTATACGTTATATGAATGGAATATTGTATACAATGTTACTGGTGACTTCGTTAGCAAATTTAGTGTTATAGAATTTTCAAGAAAAATGTATAAATTTAGCAGAAATTTAAGAACGGATACTTTACAATATCAAATCAAAAGTATTTTATTCGGGCTATTGAATGAGGACTGTGTAAAGCCATTAACTTCTTTAAATATTACTTAATAAGTCATAATGAATATACTGTCGTGAAAATTATTTCCTTCAAATTCTGTCGCGAAATGAAGTTAATTTTGTCATTTCTAATAAAATATTTGTATATTTGGAAGAATTGTATTTAACCTCAATTACCAAGTTTGCAAAACCTGTCATTACTTATTGTAAAAATGAAAGTTTTGAACTATTTCTTTCTTTCCGTTATGTGTATTGAAAAATAGACATCAATATAAATTTACCTAACAAAATATGGTAATATATCTGACCAACTTTAGTTATAATTGGGTATTATACCAATATTATTCGTAATTCTTTTCGTAATATTCATTGACTTGAGAAGGAATGGATAGGCGGCTTACGCATATGGGGCCTAGTGCTCTATTCAACAAATCCGAACACTTGACAGCATTATACAATTCAGATGATTACTATGTTGACAGGATTATTAACTACCTAAAACGTCCATACGTATACTGGTATAAAGTAGAGAGAGATTTCAAATTTCTCGTTCACAAACAAACGAAGAAAAAAGCGAAAATTAATTAAAGCAAAAGATTTTTTTTAACGTTTTAGTATTTTTGAGAAAGTTTCTAAGAATACGCCAAAACATGTAAAATAAAATCTTCCCCTTAATTTTAAGAGGATCACTTATTCGCATAAAACTATAAGATATTGTATGAGACAATTAACAAAATCTATTTTCTAATAATTATATTTTTGGTTGTATCTAAATATTATGAATTTGCTCGCAGTCAATGACCAAAAGTTACCATTAATGACATGACCAACCATCAACCAGATTTAACCATATCATAGACGCACCTGGTAACAACAGTGCAATTTTTATTAGATAGGGCTCGGCTGTAATATTTTTTTGTAATAATTATGAACACGGGAGACATCAAATTCATAAATCCATTGGAGATATTTTGAATAATGAAATAATTTTTATGTTTACTGTCCAAAATAACTTATTCTTGAAACATGTCATTATTAATATATAAATACTGATCAAAAGTCCTCAGTATCATAAAGGTACTATAAAAAACTGTTTGTTACGAACCGCACTACTCTATTTAAAATAATCAGCACACATTGCACTCATTTTATTTGCACCATCAGGGTTCACGTTCAGTGTTTTACTGGTGCAATCAGCATATTATTCTGGCGACTGATCTCCGTCTGTGTGAATTAACCAATTAAAACTTGATATTTTAGATGGTGCCATGAGTTGGAACCTATTTGAGGCGTAGGTCAAACGTTTGTATATTGCTGCGAAATGTTGATAGTTGAACCCTTCCCCAACACTCGAAGAACGTATTTACTGAATCGAGTGTGGTGAAACCAGAAACCTACAGAAAGGTTGATGTCCTTTAGGAACAGGAGCTAAATGTTATTCTACATTATCTATGCATATTTGACAACCAATACAGCTCATTTGTGACTTGTACAATCTCCTTGTTTGAAAATTACATTTAAATGATTTTTTTTAAGCCGTACGCTGTTCATCTTTTCAAGTGTAAAATCTGTGATACGAGAGGGATATTCTCACAATCATCAAAACTTAAATTAATTAAAGGTGAAATCTCAGTATCACAAAAGTCATATATTTAAGAAAATCGAGAAATTTTAAAAAAAATGTTCAATAACGATAACAACTAGAAAAATTTAAATGAAGCGTTCAAAGACAAGACAAGCATGAACAATGCGTGGGAAAAAGGTTCCTCCACATCAGAGACTTAGCAGCCGTCTACCATCAGGCATATTTTATCGGAAACAATTATCGTGGGCTTCGATAGCACCTGAATACTAAGTTCCTTACACCTAACACACGTCTTTCTCGTCTTTCTATGCTCAACACATTCCAGATTCAGAAGATGCACTTTTCTGTGTGTGGGCCTCCGATGGGTTGACGAAGCCGTCATTATCTTTAAGAATGTATTGTGGGCGGTAATGAACGTATATCATAACTTATTGAAGAAATGAAAATAAGGGTCCTAGAATTGCGAAAAGCTTCTTTAATTTTCATCTCGGAAAGAGACCACCCACGCAAAAATAGCGCGGACATGAATCATTTATATAAAATTATAAATATACATAAAAATCATATTTACACAATGTTTACATAAAATTAAAAATCAATGTAGCTACTAAGAGGATAGTGTAGCTATTGGATTTTGATACTGTTTATTTGTGGATGACAATTTGCAATTTTTGATGTAGATATGTGAAGCTGGGTAAGTCCGAAAATAAACAAAGTCATTATTTCCGCTTATGAGGAAACCTAATAATTTCTCATGAAATAGCCTTTTCGCAATGTCACATAACAGCGCAATCATAACAATTATAAACAGACTTCAGTGTAGCTTTGTAGATTTACATAGTGAAAAATGAAGAAGAAAACGATATATTAAGGTATTTTGTGATACATTTGTGAAATCAAATGTAATTATATCCCATTCATTCCAATAAAATAATCCGGGCATTCGGTCTCCATGTCCTGCTGGTACAAAACAGTACAAATAAAAAACTGAACGAAAACCTAAAAAACAGTGCTGTGGTTTACTTTTCTGATGAGTAGAATAAAGAGAAAACTGTTTTCATATCAGATATGAATGAATAAAATTTGAAATAAATGAGTATTTATATAAATTGATTTCTTAATCAGTATATCTCTCGTGAAGTGCCTGGTTTTCTGTTGATGTCATTATTTTATTATAATATCGAAAAAATGTTATAACCATTTCTTGTCAGAAAAAATACATTGTTTTCGTTTTCAAATACTGATAATATTGTATTTTCCTTTGGCGATTAAGTAAAGACGTGATACATATGAATCTATCTGTAAATTCATAAACAGTTCAAATACATTTCTAAATTTAATTGATATTCCAGAAATACCAGTCTGTTTTTTTTAAAGAAACATAAATGATCACGTATTCAATTATTCAATAAATCAAATGTCACTAAGATGATAATTTTACAGTAAATATTTATTTTAAATTTTTATTGTATTTCAATCGTTCGGCTCAATGAAACCACGACCTCATATATTATGTCGAAAATTGTAACTTAATTCATATATACTGTATGAGAAGCAAGAGACATTTTGTAATCAACGAATGATAATTTGTTTCACAAAAGAATTCCTACGTGTAATTGGGTTAATGAAATATTATTACGTTATTGTTAAAAGTAGGCACTTAAATGATAACAGTCACCTGGGACCTATTGTCTCGATAATTTCTGAACACAGATGTGACATTAACTGCCATTACAAAAACCTACTGTTTTGATTTTCATTACTCGAACATAAATAACTCTGCGGAGATACTAAAAAGACGTGAATCGTCTTGTGGCAAATAAATGTTATTAGAGTATTTATTTCACTTAACGTTGCATTTCATTTGTTTGTGAATTTGTTTATAACTAAACTGACGGGTATGAAGGTATTTAATGAGGAAATTTATTACTTTTTCAATACCACTTTAAACTAAATTTATAAACTCACCTCCTCTTTATAACATCTCAAACTACCCAAACTGACTTCATAAACTATCTTCCGACTTTCAAAGAAAACACAGCCCAAACAAAATAGCACCAATTCGTGCAATAAATGCGTTTGGGGCACCGTTTATGAACCCTTAGCACGATCACAGAAAACCGAGTGAAATAACCCGTCCAACAACACTCCTGTGTGACCACCCGTTCTTCAGCCGAGTGATTTACTACGGCGCCGACAGACAAGCGTAGTCTTCGGGGTTCTTCGAGACCCGCGGCGCCGGCCAGCGAAAGCCTCGTGGCCGCCGGGCGCCCGCCGCCGGTCCCGCACCCGCGCCTGCCGACACAATCATCGAGCAATCATCAGGGAGCAGTTGCACCCGCGTATGCCCGCCCGAGGCGCGACCCTTGTGGTCGACCAAGAGTCCGTCTCGGACAGCCCTTAGGAATGCGGCGTCAGCGACCGCAAATGGAATGTAGAAGGGCTGTTAAGGAGCTTCGGAACGGTAGCGAGGTGTAGCGATGCTACTACGAAAGCTCTCTAGGTTTTTTTATGTCTGAATAGAAACTGGAGATAAGAAAACAAGTTGTGATTTAGTTTCCACTTCATGGGTTTGTAAAGGAAGGTACTTCGACTATTCAGAATTCAATATAGATGTTTTTATGTTCAATTCACGACATGAATTCCGGTCTAATACTACGAAAATAATTTTTAAACAAAGGACAACATTTAATTTATTTTAAGACTATAACAGTTTTCTTTAATATATTTTTAAAGGTTCCGAGTGGCCTGTACACATTCAACAAAAATGTCTAGCGCAAAATAACTTATAAATTGTTTAAAATAAATTGAGTACTTGTGTTACATCATTCCATCGCGTATATACACACCGCCGACAAGACATTTCCGCTGCTCGCTTCGTATCTATCGCTCCGCGTTTGAACCTCTCACTCAGTGTCCACGCATCACGATAGAGGGTGTTGGCTTCGCATCTTCCGCTTCCTGTCGACGGCGGGCGGCACTTCGTCCACATCCGATCAGCTCCGTGTCACGTGGGTTTCGGTGCCTCCGGAACGTGGGTCCAGCGCTCGCCGCCGCCGCCTCTGTCGGTCGTGCGGCCGTTGTGGCGTTCGCCTGTCGGTCCGACCGCGCACTGCGACTCCCGAGCACCACGCTCGCACCCGCGCACTTCCACACTCGCGTTCGCCGCCGCTCACTATTCGGGTACAGAAAAGCCACATGGACTCGGCGTCCGGCGCGCCTCCGGTCTGAAGCAGCCAGCAGGCTATAAGGTATATAAGGCAAGCTTCGGACACCAACCAATAAATATTAAACGGGAACAAACAAATGGTATCCTCTATCTCTCTCTGGCTAGTTGTCAGCGTTCAAGCGCCTTTCTTTCTTTCTTTCCTTCCTTCTCTCCGCCCTCCCCGTTACGATCCACCTGTCCACCCCGCACGCCCGCCCTCGCCCGACGCCGCCGCCACTGCCACCGCAATACAGCCAGCGAACGTTGCTCAGTGACTTACAATCTTCCCCCGGACACACATCACAGTAGGGAATTCCTGACGTCCACGATCCATCTTCGTCATCCTTACTTGCAATAGCCGATTCTATATAAGTTCTCTCTCTCTCTCGTCCCCCAGGAGCTTTCTTGCCGTCTCTTTCGCGCGCGTTCGCACAATTCTCCTTCTCGACTCCTCCCACGCACGAGGTGCCCGAGCAGCCACTGGGTTACATTCAGATTACGCTCGCTCTGTCCTCCCAACGCGACGGACAAAGAAGTTTCTATGAGAGTGAGAGCGCGCGAAGAAAGGTTAACTTTTGAGCGTCATAAATCGGATTGTCGAGAAGGCACCGCGAGGACGGTATGCCAGCGTCCCTCCTTCTCCTACACCCTGGATTCCTACGCGGTCTGCTCTGTTGCTGCTATGGGTCGGGGGTGGTCTTCTCCACCTGTCAGGGTGGTTCCCTCCCAACATTTTCTATCTCTTCAACTTCGTCCAACCTCCATGATGAGCTCATCTTCGTACTCCCATCCCCTCACTCATCCGCAAAGTCCGTCCCTTTTCACAATTCTTTCCTTTCTTTCTTTTTTTTTTTTTTTTNAATGTTCCGTGCGAAACATCTCGGCGTGTGAGATAATACCTCCGTCACGGGTCGGCTTCCCTCTGAGGTGTGAGGTTTCCACATCAAGCGAACGCTGCTGAAACGAGAGGCGTTCTACCGCTTTGATTTGTTTATAGCTTTGCTATAAGGCGAAGGTATCTCTTCGGAGTAAAATAGTGGTGTCTCTCCCGCCCCGCGTTCTATAACCCGAAGTTCACCCGTACTCCATTCCACAACTCTCATTCTCTTGTGACCTGTGGCTCGTTGTTCTCCACAAAAACTTTCGTTTTCAACGCGTCTTTCTCAAAGGCACTGGCCTGGCAGCATTGTCTCCCAACTGGTTTTATTACTAATGATTTATATGAATAAACTGTGATCATCTATGAATATAAAGAGAATGAACATAATGTTACGATGTTACGTTGTATAAATTCTTCTCAAAAATATTATTAATTTATTATCAAATAATTATATTATACTGAGAGATATACCACGGTAACAAATAAATCTAAAATATAAAACTCACTTATTTCGTATAATACTAACTTCTGGCTCGAGAATTTGTGACAGCTTGTATCTCCATTGTTGAAGTAACTATTTCTTCAATCTAAATTCTTATGTTGTTTGTTTGGTAAAACTTGAAAGAAATGTGAAATACGGAGGAATTTCAATTGAAAATGCGATGCCAGGGCAAGATAGCAAGTAAGAATTTCAACATAGCAACAAAGAATGATGATGTAGGTGTTACAAATGAAGAGGTAAAAATATATATTTTAAATAGATTTATCAAGTTTTATACGATAATTTAATGAATCTACGTAAAAGCTACTTGCGAGTACTATACTCCACAACATTATATTTTGAAATTTATTCTTTTATTGCACGTTGTGACACATGGCAACATAATGAAAAAAATTCCCTTCCGAGAAGTCCTTTTCCGAATTTTCATTAATTGTACTGATGTTGAATATAAAGACAAAGAAGAGATTTCCCCTACACCGATGCGAATCTTTGGAAGAACCACAAAGGAATATTTTCCATGAAGGTCGTTTCTTGCAGGATATCATGTGCAAGACACGAAGAAATGAAAATTGGCGGAACTCTTGTAAATCATTTCAAAATTGACCAATTTCTCTTTGTGTACGGATAAAGATATTTCTGTGTATCATCTTCCCTCAACAAAAAACAATGAGAAATAATGTTTTTTGAAGATTTAACTGTAAATAAATAATACTAACATGGAAGAAATAATATTTTTAAGCACGAAAGACATAAGTATGGGACTCAAGAATGATATTCATATGGCACACAGAGAACAGGCATTGCAACAAGACATTTATCATTAATTATTGAAATTGCGATCTAATTAAAGGGAAACTGCCAATATATCTCTTCATTTCACCAACAGAAATATTTATTTTGTAGTATTGTAGTATGACGTACATGAGTTTCGCTGTAATGAATCGTCATTAACACAAACTGGTTTCAATGATTACTGCTGAGGAAAATTTAATTTTCATTCTTCAGTGTTTATTTGCTGAAAATTACTTACACCCGGAATTCACTAACTAGAAACAGAAAATATTCTGGGAGAAGGGTAAAGAAGAAATCTGAGTACATATTTCTTTCAGATACGTTGTGGCTTATTTTTTAGAAATACCAAGGACCTAACAGAAAACATTTTGAACAGTAATGAATACCTGGATGCTCGGTGTTTCTCGTGAAAATTTTGTAAATTAAATTGCGTGTTTTAAGCATTTAGCTTGTTCATTCCTGTACTGTTTATTTTTCAATGCGTTTATCAAAGTTGTTTAAGGTAAAATATCAGAGAGTGGTCTTAGAAGAGAGTCGTTTCCACGCACCTCTGGGTTAAAGGTCCAGCAATCCCGATACGAGAAACTCGCCGTTTCATTGTATGATAATGGTTATTTTTTTCTTTAAACAGATATTCGCCTCGAAACTGTAGGTCAAAATATGTTCGTAAATATAGAGATATGCAATTATTCAAAGAATCGATGCAAGGATTCTCTCGAAGTATCTGAGAAGATCAGAATAAATATCGGTGTTGAAATCAAGGTTTAGACGCCACTATTTTGAATGCTTCTTAAAAATAAATATGCATATTGAAATGTGAATATTTTTTATGATAAAAGAAGTAATGTAAAGTAAATTAATTCTGACGAATTCGCATGATTAGGTTTTATACAATAATATCAAATATTAAAGCACTCTTACTAGCAAAACAGGTGAATATTCTTGTAATGACAGAGATGCAGAACGAGGCTCTAAATAATTATGCGAAGAAAATTTAATCTTCTACAGTATTGAGATAATTTCTACAAGCGAATTATTGTCAATATTTTGTTGTGGCATTTAATTAAAAAATTGGCTATTCACTGAAATTTCTCTAAACGAGTTTTGGCGGAATAGGTAATTAAATAAGATAGATATTGCTATTTTGTCCTTATAAAGAATGTTCTTATGTGAATAAAGACTGAAAAAAACATTAGATAATATTAAAGTAATGCTTCTTAAAAACCATGACAACAACAAAGGAGGTACCAAGTACAGAATTTTTGAATGATTTTTTTCAATTCACAAACTTTCTCATTTTTTCTTAGATTTTTTTGTGGGGCTTTACGGCTCATGTCGACATCAAAGGTCGTTGGAGCCCGAAAAACTTGTACAGATAGGGAAAATGCAGTTACGCACTAGGGAGAGCCAACATGACTCTCCCCGCGTGTGGGACTCGTCGAATGATTCAACCCTACCCACTAAAAACCCTCCTGATCTACAACATACCAAAACATATCTCACAACATACATCAAAACATCAAATGGAGAGGGGGAGAATGAGGGGGGGCAAAGAATAATGGGGGACAAAAAATGAAAGATGCCCTAGCCTTAATAGCGTCGGGATTTAAAAGAACAAGAGGTGACCAAGGGAGGTCAGAAAAGAGAAAGGAAAGAGCTTTACACAAGTAATTTTAAGTAATGCCAGACTCAGCTTGGGGCCCCGTGTTCGCCAAATACGTACTTACTAGATGTACGTATCCTGGGGGGTTTGCTTTACTTAGAAACATTGAAAGAGTATATTTATTCCTTATCAGCATTCTCTATGTGAAAATTAGGCATTGATTGTTTGCCATTGAATAGTTTGAATGCGATTTGTTTTATTGACGCTTCTCACAAACGTTAGGATTTACTTATTTAATATTCCACTCTAGAAAAAAAAATCACTTAGTTGTAATATTTCTTTGCTCTTTAAATGTTACTGAATTTATTTTATATTATGTATTGTTTCATGGCTGGTTGACGTCCAGGTTTCATCAAAATTGTCAGGATATACATATTTTATTTCTGACGTGAGCAGAATGAGCTTATATATTAGATATATTATATATTCGATATAGGCAGATATATTACATAATCAAATCCAAATGTTTGTATTTGGTTTTTCAAATTCTCTACTACAAATGATAATTACAGATCATTACAATTATGCAATTTACGTCCAATATAGATAAATATTTAAACTACCTTCGGTGGAATCCACACAGTATTTTTGTGGTCGTTTTATGGATGTTTCCATGTTTCAACGTTATGATGAAGTTCTGTCATATTCGAAGAAGAGTAAACGAAAGCTCACATCATCACTCTGAAATAAAATAAAATACAATAAAATAAAATAAAAAATGTGTTGAGCATTTAAAGCAGAAAATTAATTGTTGAGATTATTAAATCATTTGATTTGAAATTAAATGAAATTAAAGTTTTTTTTTATAACTGTATTATATTCCCGCTTTAACAATTAATTTTCATATATCGTTCACACAGTTTTTACATTATTGTATTTTGTTTTACTTTAGTACTATCACAAGAACAAAAAATTGTTCATATCTTTCATTTATTCTTCATTATTTATCGCCTCACCGATATCTAACTAGATTTACTATTCTGTTGTTATAATGCTATGATGAATATTTGTTACTCAAGACGAATACCCTAAACAGGGTTGGATTGCTGTGTTTCATAAAACATTTATAATAAACATTCTGTGGAATCCAACTGAGGTCGTATAATCTAATTAGCTAGAGATTATTATTCACCAATGCCTTCGTAAATATAATACATTACTGGAAGTGTATTAGAAAATAATGTTTTTAACACTATTTGTAGGTAAAATCTTATGTGGAAACGAGCAGACACTAAGTTTTGATGTTCAGATCAAGATGTGATAAAAATAAACTTCCCGTTCATTGTGTAAACTCTCCGTATCAATTTATGAAAACCGATTTAATATCAAACTTTTGATTGAACTCATAATAATAAACTCATTTAATAACGTCATGCTTCATGAAATTGTAATGCTAATGTTTTACCGAGCACTACACTTCATTAGTAGATGGTAATTTTGACAGCTTCATCAATTCTAGGTGTATAAAATGAGTTACTTTTCGATTGTTATTTTTTATTTCCTTTCATAAAATCACTATGTGTCAACTATGATTTAGAGATTCTTATGCTTATGAGGTAGACGAACGCTCTTTTCAAATACAACCTTTGGACGATAAAATTGTATGAGATCTACTTCATGCGACGCTCCTATGTAAAGTTCTTGAACCAAATCAAACGGTAACTTAAATAAAAAGATGTGATGTAAATAAATAAAGTCACCCACAAATAGTCTAGCAACATACTATGGTTGCTAGGTGTAGAATTGGTGGAAGTAGAATTTGAACATTTTTTTCTACAAGTAAAAGAACCACGATTTCGACTCATCTAAAGAATATCCCAACTGAGGAGATATATTTCCAGATTTAGATTTGCCAGTAAAACACAATACCAGGATATCCTTAGTTTAATTGTTGAAAAATATAATTCACCGTCAAAATTTACCAACTTGAACCATTAATTGGTTTGTTAAGTAATATTCTTTTGTCATTCTTTTATATATAATTTAATATAGAAAAAAATCCAAAACCGATTCTTGTACCACTCGCCCAGTGAATCACCAGTACGTAAAAGTTTACAAGAATAAGTCTTAGATGTTAAATGAAGTTCGCTACCATTCAAACAATATAACAAAATACAATTGACGCTCAATCGGTTTCTGTGTAAAACGTAAATGGAAAAAATCTATTTTAGGTTCATGCTTTGCGTCAAATTTTAAACACTTAGCGCAATACATGATCTAGCTTCTGAGACCTACTTCAATGGTCATTCCTAAATAAGATGAAGATGTTCTAAACTCATACCTTTTTGTATTGTTGTCCAATATATAATTATTATAACATATTAATGTGTATATGATATCGTCATTATTATAATATAGTATTTCAAAAATGAAAGAAGCACTAATTAAAATATATTACATAGAAGAATACAAAAGTACATGATTTTAATATGCAAACAAAGAGAATTGAGATAACTAGAAAAATGTTGAAAGAAATAGTTAATTGAACGAAAAAGTGCAAAGAAAGAAGATCAAAATCAATGGCTTCGTGAAATAAATATCTAAAAGAATCGTCAACTAAACAAAACAATCATGAACCCGATAGATGATTCTGGAAATAACAATTCGGATTTGCTTAGTATGTATAGCTTTCATGGTGTGGTATGTACATAATGAGATAAACAGTGATTTAAGAAAAAATATTTCTAGAAATTCGTAGAAAAACACATAAACGAATTTATTTACTCTTAACAACGATCTATTGTGCGATATCTAACTATTGATATAGTTTCAGCACCAAGACCCAAGACATGAAGATCCTAGGTTTTGTAATAGTTTTGTTTTCTATATAAATAATAAAAATAATTGTAAGACATAACACAAATTATATTCATATAAGATATTCTGTATAGATTATTTAATAATAAGGTATTGTATATGTACGGTTTATCTGCATTAAAATCAACCAAACTCAAACACAGTAATCGCTTGATTTAAGAATCACTACGGATAATTTTGGGGCATATGTTTTAATGGGAAAGTTTAGTTAAGGATACGCAAGAAAAAGCAAGAAGAAAATTAAATACCACACGATTATTGTATCTTTTGTCTCCTATCGTCAAGGGAGCCTGCTCAAAAGTTACTCACTGACAGCACTGCTATGCTACCTAGTAGCGATATTTTGAACTGTTTCCCTGAGGTAGTTGAAACAATTTCCGTTAGATGTCGGTAAGACCTTCCACTCCTGCCAAAACGAGGGACTTCAAATAATGACTTGTGATCGATATTTTCTTCTTGCTTTTTCATTTGAAGATTGGGAGATGCAACTCTTGGGGATACATATATTACAAAGGACAAATGTTGTTTCCGTATGTTTTATTTATGAAAACTAAAACGAAAATAACCATGCACATTTTTATTCATTCATTTTGAAATGTGTTCACAATGTTCTATTTTTTAGGTTTATCTATTATTTTTATGTAACAGAAAAAAATAACTTTGTAACGTTGACCCAGAAGGGAAAATTTCCAATATTCTTTTAATGTTGTGCAGTTTTACCTGTCTATTCTGCTCCAGATTTGATGGATGTTCCATATCGAAATTATTAGATAATTTTACTGTATTACCTATTTATTAAAACAACATTTATTAACACTTAATGAAAAATAGTTCATGGACCGTTACATAGCTCGTAACTAATATGAATTTGTTTTTTAAGGTTGCAAAATGAATAATTAAATGAAATGAGAAAACGATGTGTTTTATTTTGGTCAATCTCTTTCCACCACATTAGCGAAATATGTTTAGCCCAGAGTCAGAAAGCCTAGTGTTTTTCTCTAAAATCTGTAATCCATCTTCCGGTGACTATGCACTCTCTTTTACGTATTTCTGCATTACTTAATTGTGCATTCTGAATTGTTGAGTTTTTTCAGTAGTTGTTGTGAGTCTAACACTATTGGACGTTCATCTGCCCGATTCTTGAAGTCAAAAATAAAAGAGAAAGATTCCATATGGAGTAGCACAAAATTAACTATCTACAAATATGTGGCGATATAACCAAGAAATTTATAGCAGCACGAATACCAATTTTATCAATTTTTATAAAATTGATACGATCACTACGTAACTCACATAAGAAAATATGTACACTGATGTCATCTAATGAACAACACAATTGTCATTTGGATTTACTTGTGCCATTTCAAAATACTCACGAGAGAGAAATAAAATTCTTAATGGAAAGAAAATCTTCAACGTAATTTTCTTCGTTCTCTTAGAGAATTATAAATGTTCCATCGATATGTTGCACAGATTTGTGGACAGGAGGGCTGAACAGAATGTCTTCAATACTGGTAGTGAATATGCTTGCTTGACGATATGCTGTACTGGCACCACTATCTAAAAATTAAACGCGCGTATCACAGCGCGATTTCGAAAAATTAGTACATATACAATCAATCATGTAATACTTTTTGTGTATATGTAATAATGTAATGACGTTATAAATTTAATTGAAATGTGTGTAGGAAGTTAGCCGTTTTAACTTATTTCTGGATCAAGTTTAAATTTTATCTCTAGTAATAAATTTTGGTAAATTAAGTAATTTACTTCTGATATCTTCAAGTATTACGCCTCTAAATAAATCCCAAATTGACGAGCGAAACTGGAGGAAAAAGTCTCGAGTGTTGTCTTTATACCTAAAATCGATGATTTCTACTGAAAGAAATGTGAAGAGGTTCTTAAATGATTTTTTCCCTTTTCATTTGAGATTCATTAAATTTGAATTGCTAAAGGAACGTTCACTCGTCTTGAAAAGAGGAAAGGCGAACACTTCAGGTTTATAACTTTCAAACTCAGGGGAGGATTACAAGAGTCTTCAATAGTATAAAAGTATTATGTTAACTTGGAGCATATGGTTGGCACGGAAACTTTCCAAGTTCTATAATGAAAGACGAAAATAGCACCATTAGTTTCGTTGGATAAAAATGTCACCTATTTTAGCACACCTTCTTGAATAGTTTGTATTGACGCGCATGATAACATTCCTTAATTCAGAGAGAAATTTTAATATTTATGTGGTATACATAATACGTCACTAATTGTTCAACGCGTGTCTCCAAATATTTATTAATAAAGAATACAAGTTCTTGGGTAATGTGAACATTGGTTTGATATGAAAGAGACATTCACTACCACTCTGTAAAAAGGAAAAGAGTTACTAGCTTCACAAAAGTTTTTAAATCAAAAGAGGAGTGTTTAAACCTCGCTTAAATATATTTCATAACCGTAGGTATTTTCTGTCCTTAACTAGTAGATCGATTGTTTGGCGGAATAAATCGATTGACTTTGCTTCAGATATGTGAATTTGGAGTTATCGTTTCGGGGTAAAAATTAAAATTTTATTGTGGCATGTTAATTATGATAGTTTGTCAAAAATATTTTAAACTATTCATTGACGAGATCTTCAGTATAGTCATTATTCCAAAGATGTTTTCTGTCACCACAAGAAGCGTTCTTACGTGGATACCAAGAATAGAATATCAAGATAATGCGAATATAAAATTGTGTCTTACCTCTTCATAACCAAAACCGCTATATTTATATAGAATGAAAAGACTTTCGTTCCATTACATCTTATTAAAATTCTTTTTTGAGTAATTTAAAATGTAAATGTCTTACTAATGGAAAAAAGTAATTAAACNAAGAGTATATTTATATTTATATATTTATATAGAATGAAAAGACTTTCGTTCCATTACATCTTATTAAAATTCTTTTTGAGTAATTTAAAATGTAAATGTCTTACTAATGGAAAAAAGTAATTAAACTAGGGTCAAAATGTTTCTAATTAATTATTTCGTAAAATCACGATGCGAAACTCACCTTGAAAATTGCAAAAATATCAAAATATTAGAGATTTAAAACCTTAGTATAAATTTTTTTAAAAAAATCCTATCAACTAAATTTTGATTTTTAATTTTATAAAATGTTTTTATTTTAACTGTGTCACGTATGAAAACCGTACTGTAAAAAATGTGGTATTGAAATTTATTTATTCATACATTTAAAAATCACCTCGTTTACAAATGAAATTATTGTATTTGAGTGCTGGTGAGTGTAGATTTCTTTCCTGGTTGTAGTTTGATTCATTTGATTATCAGAGCACTAATCTTCAGTGACGTGACTACGATTCCTGGATGTATGATTCAGGCTACTGAGTGCAATGAAAACTGAAACGAATTGTACGAAGTTCCTCTTCTCAGATCACATCAATTTTTTATATCTTGCACCATTGCAAAAAATGAATACGATATTTTTAACACCTGTAAAAAAAGAATAATGGAAAAATTTAACTAGAAGTTTATTTTAACAGGTTTTATTATAACCTATATATCTACCAGAATGCATCTAGCTATAGTACCTATGGTAACCTCTAAACTAAACAAACTGAAGATCCTTTCATGGTCTTTCGCTATGCGAAAAACTTAGCCCACGTGGATTTTAACATACAGTTTCCTTTAGCACGTGATTACAGTATGACTCATATATCTCATACAAATAACAACAGAGCAACAGCATCCCGAATAATGAAATGTTTGGAATACGGACAAGGAAAACTGGGCGCTTATCACGTGTGCGTGTGTGTAACTCGTTCAGGCAGGAGGCAAGGTTTGGCTAACGCACGGCTAACAAGGAAGCAAGCTATAAAGCGATAAATGATCTCTGCTNTATAAATGATCTCTGCCTCTCTGTATATTCTGGTTAACATATTGACATTAGTAATATTATGATAATAACTTTTAAAAACATGAAATAACTTTTTAGATTACGATAAAGAAGCACTGTATNGATAAATGATCTCTGCTTCTCTGTATATTCAGGTTAACATATTGACATTAGTAATATTATGATAATAACTTTTAAAAACATGAAATAACTTTTTAGATTACGATAAAGAAGCACTGTATACAAAATAAAATGAATGAATCTTGAAATTCTTTCTGAGACTCTTAAAACGTCATTATTCTCGATGTTTTGAAACCTCGTTAACTCTAGTAAACAGTTATACGGTAGATATTTTTGGATGTTCATCTCTGAGCAAAAGAGAGTGCTTTTAAGGAACATTCGATTACTCGATGGATCTAATGAAAAAAAAATGGGAAAACCAAAAAATGGGTATTTTACCATATAATGACAACGTTAGGAATACGGCAAAGAATTGTAAACTAGATCTAAATGTTTGTATTTGATGGTTTTATGTGGAATACATTTTGAGTTGCTACAAGAAAATGGGAAACGGTGCTCCAAGACTTACAAATTCTTCTTAACTATGTTGCAACCACCAATTCAAGAACTGACAGGTCACCATGGTCATTTTCCTGAATACAAAAACTCTTTTAATTACCTACCATGTTAATAACACTTCAATCTGTGATACACATCGTCGTAAGTTCCAGTAAACGCACTGGAAGACAGCCTACAGATTACAGAGACGACTAGAACTACAAATTTCGGACGAAAAGAAACAGGACTGTATTTCAGAACCACAAGTTTAGGAAGGGGGAACCCGCTAATATGAATGTGTGTGAATTGTATAAAGAATATGTAGTCATACTACCCAGTTTTTGATTTATGAAATCATGGGCCTTTTCGGGTGGCGAATGCGTGTTCTGCACGCACTGATGATGGCTGCCATGCGGCCGAAAAGACCTAATGATTTAATGATTCAAAAACTGATTCAAAAAGTATGACTACGGATTCTTTATACAATACTGTATATACTATCAAGCCTGAAGAACCAAGAGATAATGTCGTGGAACGTCTGAAGATGGGAACACGACTTGAAACAACACCGATCCTCGTCGTACAAAAGAGTCTAAAAATGTAGAGAAAAGTTATTATCTTGATATAATATGGGACGAGAAGCAAAAATTCAAAGAACATGTTGTCTACATATGTGACAGTAAAAAAATTGCATTTTAGTATAATGCGCGAGGGATACAACAAAATGAACCTAACTAATAAAGAATTCATCAAGCTATACAGAGGAGGAATTCGACCAATACTCGGATATGCTGTTAGTGAATGGGCGAATCGTATAACAAAGGTACCCAAAGCATAGAGCGAATTAATCTTCTAAGATTTATTGCATGCAAAGTGACTGTACCAACTATTGTAGTTATGTTAGGAATTCAACCAATAGACATTCATTTAAAGAAGCTTTGGTTGCGATACTGCGGAAATGTTGAAGAATGAAATAGACTTCGACGAATACGACACCAAGGACAAAGAAGTCAAAATGAAAATCACATGGAAATTAATGACAGCGTGGCATATAAGATGAGATTTATCAAAAATGGACGGCCAGTTTACCAATACATAAAATATATTATTAGCAACTTTTTATGCATTTTTATATAAGACAACTATTAAACTTGTACTCATTTGTATATCTTTGAGTAATAAAAATAAATAAACGAGTTTTTTTTAAAGTTGAGGAAGATCTCGATTTTCCTCACTTAATGTATACACCCTCACTTATCACACAAGTGCAACATTATTTGAACACNTTACTCATTTGTATATCTTTGAGTAAAAAAAATAAATAAACGAGTTTTTTTTTTAAAGTTGAGGAAGATCTCGATTTTCCTCACTTAATGTATACACCCTCACTTATCACACAAGTGCAACATTATTTGAACTCTAGTGAGTTCGTGAAAAGATTTTGATCATTTTAAAAAGTGAATATCAGTCAGTGGGCCCAATGTATTGTGAAAGTAAAAAATAATATATACAATTGTTATAGAAAATTTCTTTCTGAGGTTAATATACGTATTAAAATGAAGAGAAATAACCAAAACCAGTATTTGCCTTTAAGGCAAATGCATGTAAACATTTAGTAATAACATGGGATTCACAGAAATCCATGCGTGACGTCACTTATGTTTATGCAGTACGTATTCTGAGGACTTGATTGAAAATTGAGTCGTGAGTAACGTCAGGTAGGAGGAATTTTTTCCAATTCAATTTGTATTTTAAAACAAAACAAAAAAGATACTTAAAATGTTACATCACCATACCGTCACTATCCACAANCGAAATCAATGCGTGACGTCACTTATGTTTATGCAGTACGTATTCTGAGGACTTGATTGAAAATTGAGTCGTGAGTAACGTCAGGTAGAAGGAATTTTTTCCAATTCAATTTGTATTTTAAAACAAAACAAAAAAGATACTTAAAATGTTACATCACCATACCGTCACTATCCACAAAATTATTTTTTCAATATGTCCTGAAAGAAAAGATTTCGATGTAAGATACAAATTCAGAGGAAAGAAGGAATTTCTCCAAATCATTGAATATCCCTACGCTTGGATGTGTTATCTGAACCTTTCGATGTGACATTCCACCCTTATACTATCCGAACAGGGTAATATATCCCTAGGTTTGGGATGACATTTCCGAAGGTTTGAAGGAATCCTGTCATTCCTTTGAATTTAGATCTCATCCAAATCTATGGTTCTCATTTCCGTTGTGTTTCCTTAGTGTGGAGAATAGTTAAGAATTACGGGAGAAAAATTTATGTTAACAAAGAGTAATATATCAGAAATAATATTTGCGAATAAAATTAACCAGTATAAAATTAGCGTACCTGGACGTGTTATTTCACGGTTGGATATAACGTAGTTAATTCTTTTGTGTTATCCGCGTTTGCCACTTACCTGAGCGTAAGTGGCGAGGGAGACCTCTAACATTCCTCCAATGGTAAGAGCCATGGGCCTTTGGCCACGAATAACTACCATGTTCAAGCCACGTTGCACATTTAAGGGACAGGTGTACCAGCAACCCCCATAAGCTGCGTCTGACACCGCAAGACTCTGGAAAGAATTCACTTTTAATCACATAAGAATTACTTTATTATTATTATTATTATTATTTTATTTCATTAATACATCTCAGCTTCTGCTGGTATAAATAAGGTACGGATACAAATCAAGCACACTTATTTACTCTTGGCTAAAGAATTTACGCACTATTCGTGTTGTATTCAAAATAGCTGCCTTCTGGAGAAGAATATACACTTCTCTCCTTATACCGAGGTTCTTGAGACTCTCATGTAGGGCTTTAGGGATCACACCAGTACAACATATACCTTACTAAGCTTCCACATCTTTTGAATTTCATCACTGAAATCAGCATATTTCCGTTTCTTCTCAGCTGTGGTGTTTTGGATGTTGTGCGTATTAGGTACCGCTATGCCAATGAGATATGCAATTTTCAATTCCTTATCGCGTAGAACAATATCAGGTCTGTTATTGGGGATACATCTATCAGTTATAATTGACCTGTCATAGTATAAAGATACCTTGTTAGAGTCTAACACAGAGGTTACTTCATATTTATAATAAGGCGTTTTATCCTTCAGAAGTTTTGAATTTAACGCTATTTCTTGGTGGATAATAGCTACTCTGATTGACACAGGGTACTACAAGCGGACATAATATGCTGGATGGTTTCTGCTTTATCATTACATTTCCTGCATCTGTCGTCTTTCACACTTGGGTCCTTAATAATGTGTTTCAGGTAATTCTTGGTGTTAATAACTTGATCCTGGATGGCTATAAAGAAATCTTCAATCTCAGGAAAGAGATCCCCACCTCTCAACCATGCGTTCGACGCTTCTTTGTCGACATATGTTTGGTCAAGGTCATGAGGGTGCCTTCCATAAAGAGCCATGCTTCGCCATCGATTATGTTTTTCATTTCTGCTTTGGATATGGCTATTCACATTATTTTGAGAAGGTTCAATTGATGACAGGTTTAAGGGCGTCAGTTTAAGATCTGCTTGACTTACACTTCGGTGCAGAGTTGACACTAGTTTCTTAAGGTGGAAATAATCTCTCAACTTTTGAACCTGCCTGTTATGTAGATTTTTAATATCGATTAACCCTCTTCCACCTTCTGCTCTTGGTATTGTTAACCTAAGTGTACTTGCCTTCGGGTGGTGCTTCCTGAATTTTGTCAATTCAACTCTTGTTTTTCTCATGATATTTTCCAGATCAGTATCTGACCATGATATGATACCAAATGAATATGTCAAAACAGGCACTGCAAATGTGTTGATTGCTTTAAATATATGTTTACTATTTAAGTCCGTTTGACATATTTTCCTCACAATTAATAAATATTCTTTGGTAAGTGAATCTTTCGCCTTTGTATGATTTATTTTCTTCCCTAGAAAGTATCCAAGGTATTTATAAAAGTCACCCTCGTCCATTGCTTTCATAGATTCACCCTGGTTAGTCTCAAATCCTATAAGTTCATATTTCCCTCTAGTAATATTGATGACTTTGCATTTGTCCAGACCAAATGTCATGTTGATGTCACTCGAGAACTGTTCAACTTCTCTAATCAATTCTTTAAGCAGGTTATGTGATGGAGCATAAAGCTTAAGATCATCCATATATAGGAGGTGTGATACAACATGTTCCGTCCCATTTGATTTTAGGCAATATACAATTCCTTTTCGTTTCAATACATTAGAAATAGGATTTAGGGCCAAACAGAACCATAAGGGACTAAGTGCATCGCCCTGGAAAATTCCTCTGTTTATTTTAATCCCTGGTGTAGTAATTGTCTGCTCGTCCGTCACCCGGTGAATATCAGTTCTCCAACTTTCCATCGGATGTCTTAAAAATTTAACAAGAATCGGGTGCACTTTATAGATTTCAAGCTCTTTAATCAGCCACATATGCGGGACAGAGTCATATGCCTTTTGATAATCTATGTAGCAGCAGGATTTTCTGGTTTTTCCTTCTGACTCTGTTTAGGATTACAGAGTCTATTATCAATTGCTCCTTACATCCTTTAGCTCCCTTGCGGCATCCTTTTTGCTCTTCCGTCATGATATTTTGGCTTTCAACATGCAAGTTAAGTATCTGTGTGATACAAGATGTTATGATTTTATACATGGTCTGAAGGCATGTGATAGGTCTATACTTNGTATCATATTGGTTTTCCCTTGCGTTAAAAATTTTTGGGACTGTTTCAGGACTAGTCAAAAACTCATTTATATAGCATGCTAATTTACTATGAACACTAGTGAACTTCTTATACCAAAAATTGTGTATATTGTCACTTCCTGGACTTTTCCAATTATGTATATTGTCAATAACCTTCTTCAAATTTTCAGCTGTAATCACAGGTTCCTGCATGTCTGTTATCATGCTAGTAGCTTTTTTTTCCTTTTATCCATTTTGCTTCCTGATTATACTCTTTTCTGTTGGACCATATATCTGACAAAAATTCTGTTATATCATCTCCATCATTTTTTTCTTTACTTAGTTTTGCCTTTAGTTTCCTGTAAAACTGTTTCTCGTTATTGTTAAATTGATTATTTTGCTGTTTTCTTCTATCACATTGTGAATATCTCCTCAATCTTGCACTCCATGCTGCCAGTTTTTGCTGTAGAGTATCAATAACACTAGTTATATCGTGGTTAGGGCAGTCGCGCTCAGTATGTGTTTTGTATTTCTTCAGGATGGTTGTGGCTTTACACGCTAGGTTTGCCCTTGCTGAATTCTAGAAGCCTAGCAATTTCTGTCCTTTTCGTTTCAATTTTCCTACTGAGTCTTCTCTTCCATTTGGGTGCATTTTCCCGGTGGTGTCTATCGCTTTGTTTGTTGGGTTCCACTATCTTCGCTCCATTGCATCTGGCAGCAGTAGGAGAAGCGCAGTAGATTAGATTATGAAGTTCCTCAAAGTCTTCGACATTTAAATATCTTGGTAATACATATTTGTCAAGTAATTCTACATTTTTGGCAAACTTTCTAGAACTTTTCTGTTTAGGAATTTTTGGTCTCTTGGTTGGATCTGTGTCCATGTATTCTTGCATCGTTGTTCTAAACATATCATCTATACGATTAACGCAGTCTTTGTCCCCTTCCTTATCCAGATTTTCGTCACACGGCACAACTATGTCTGCACCCCGTCTCTCCAGTTCCTCTTGGTCATTAGATTTTTCAGCATTCGCCTTAGAGATGCTTACACATGGAGGTGTCTCTTCGTTCTGTTCTTGTACAGGGATTGCTTCCTGCTCGGAAGCAACCTCACTTTTTATCAGATCTAGTAGGTCACTGGATAAGAGTTTGTTCTGCACAATACTTCTTCGCTGATCCGCTATCCTCTGTTCCGTTACTGGAATAGTAGGATATTTATCTACAAAAGTCTGGTACAATTTATATATGTAGGCAACCATATCTGTCTCTAGCCTGGTTAGTTGGAAATAGGTCCGCATAATTTATATCTCGGGTCCATTTCATGCAGACACGTCTTTTTCCTGCCGAAGTGGTCTCAGGTAGAATTGGGTTACCCCCCTGAGAAACAGATTCAGCAGTCGTAGCACTTTGCGATGTTTCTTGACTACTGTTCATTGTTTCGGCTGTATTAGATTCGGGTGACCCTGTAGGAGTCCGCCTGTTCAGCATCCTACCACTACCGGTCCACATGCTGTCACTTCCAGCGGCAGCTCCAGAAGTGCCCTGGCGCTCCCCAGGCAGCGGCTTCTTTTCCGAGGTCTTACGACTTTTCTATCTTGTCTCCATCTTCGATGGGTGTGCCTTTTTACCCTACGGTCAGGTGGGTTGGAGAGGGTGGAATAGGATGTTGAGAGTAGGAGACAGGAGTCTATGAGCTACTCAATCCACCCATTGATTCCTGAGGGTGAGGGAAAGGGTTCTGAAAGGAGTCATAGGGAAAGGACAGCGGTCAGCTGCTCCTATTAGTCGCCTTTTACGACAGGGAGAGATCCCATGGTGCTATTCTTCAAGTGATACCGGACGCCATATGGGATTTATTATTATTATTATTATTATTATTATATTTATTATTATTATTATTAATGATATTAATCGCCTACTGATCATCTTGTCACAATAAAGTTCATGCTAAAGTGTATAAATGTAACTAGACTATTATTATAAATTTCAGCTACTGTAGTAATGATACGCATCTAAGAAGATGAAATTGTTATATTAATAACACATTTTAATAAATTTAGTGCCAAAAAAGCTGTTTCAAACGACGACGTAAAGAAAAGAACTAATTCACTCTCCAGAAGCAAGCAAAGGACCATCCCATCAATTCCGATCAAGGGTTCTAAGGGAGTGGCGGATTTAATAATAACAGAAATAAATGATTTATAATAGCAGAAATGAATTCTTCCTTTAAAATTGACTTTCCATAATGTAGAAATTTCTCTAATTCTCTTGAAGTGTAAGAATAAAATAATTTTTTTAAAGAATAATTTATTAAGCGAACTATACATTATATGATCAAGAGTTCTAATAAAGTTCTCTTCCTTGAATTTTATGACATTGCACTCAGTTGATTCCGCGAGTTCTCTGAGAGTCTTGGAAAGATTTGAAAATTATTATCATTGGTGTTTTCAACAGCTAGACAAAGTTTCATACCTGTTCCTTTACCAGATCTCCATAGTAACACATTACACCCAGTTGCAGGAGAGCAGCTGCCATGACTCCACCGAGAAGTTGGGTATCTTCAGGTTGCTGTAAAACGTTTTGGTGGAAAGGACGAGAAACGTCAGATGAAAAGGTACTATTGATTTTTTTTACGCACGATAAAAATCATTTTATGGTACAAGAGAGGAAATTGAAACTTATTGATGATGCAAATTCTCTTCTTCCCGAACAAAGTCTATACTGATTAAAAGTTGATGCAGGAATATTTGTTCATTTGTCAGAAACTCGATACCTGTGCACTGTAGAATAAGATATGATGGAATAGAAGCTAGAATGTAATTTCCCCAAGAGTTAACTAAATAAGATGTTATATTTGAAAATGGCAGATGTCAGATAATATGTAGAAATACTCCATGCAATTTGAAATTTTACTTGTTTGTTAACAAATAACTCTATCAAGCGATAGCTGAAATGGCGTCGATGTTCCTGCCATGAGGAGAAAATACTCTAATAAACGTAGATCTCTACAATTCCATAAGAAAAGATTGAAATAATGCAGATGAACAACTTTTTTGGTCTATTTGCAAAGATACTGACAAGAAGAGGATGAACGGATGCCGTATTATCGTAATTTATTATTTATGTTCTTACGGAAGATCAGTTAAACCAAGATATTAAAGGATATACAAACTTGAAGCATTACAAAAGAATCCTAAATAATGTATGTGTCATTTTGATATGAGCAACCTAATAGCACCATATTATGTAGGCTATTTGAATAGCTAATACCCTGATTTTCTGAGAAAATATACAATGTTGTTTCAGATTGCATAAAAATTGTATACAGGCAGTTCTTGGAGACTTATCTTGTACATGAAATGTTGCTATTTCAGAAAAAAATTCAAACATTTTCAGTGTCAATTCATGTTTACATGCAAATATGTCATGTTTTTGTCAATACTTATTTATCTTTCAATAATTTGACGACCAATTTCGAAAGGATATTTTTCAATATACAAATATAGGATTATAAAATTACTATAATACGTACCGTGACAATATATAAGATACACGTCCCAAAACAACCAACACTTGATACAAATTGTGCCAAAAATATGTAATGTAATAAAGTGTTTAGTTCATCCACAAATCTGAAAAAACAAATCAGTTATGCCAAACAAAATATTTTAATGAAACAAATCAAGATAGTAAACGATGAGTTTGAGCCACACAATATATTGTAGATAAATATTTTTTCTTATATCTCACCATTATTATGACGTGAAATTCTGACTTATATCAAACTAACTTTTTGCATTAACTGATGCGAATTACTATTCTACTATTACGGTTTATATTTATGTTCTTAAAACAGTCTGCTGTGAAGTGGTCAACCATAGCTCCATCTATTCCGGATAGCAAGCCCTCGCACGTAGACTAAATTGCTATATCCGGTGAAATAGATAACAAAAAAAAGGAGCTTCCTTGAGGNGTGATGCGAATTACTATTCTACTATTACGGTTTATATTTATGTTCTTAAAACAGTCTGCTGTGAAGTGGTCAACCATAGCTTCATCTATTCCGGATAGCAAGCCCTCGCACGTAGACTAAATTGCTATATCCGGTGAAATAGATAACAAAAAAAAGGAGCTTCCTTGAGGCCAAAGCCTTCTGACCATCACAGTTGGCATATCAATTGCTGCTGATTCTACGAATCTGCTGATGCAGGCGGCAACATCCGAACGTGAACTCACTACGATTCTGCTGACACGAGTAAAATATCCACGTGTCTATAGCGAGTAGAATCTCGCAATTCTGGCATTGGCTCCTCAACTTTAACTTGCTATTTAGGCTCTTCCCTCATTAGCATTTTTCTTCTTCCCTCATTACCATTTTTTCCCCGCGTGTTCTTAAGTTACAAATTTGAAAATATGATGCATAAATCTGAATAAATAACTAAATAATTATTACTTTTATAAGAAAAATAATGGTACTATTAAATAGCTTTAACCAATTTAATAAACAGATCTGATTTACTGTCATCAAGAGATCACTACTTAGGTATTGGCATCTTCATCGACATTGTAATTTTTTTTATATTCAAAGTCTTTTCGTACCTGTTATAGTGACTTACGCATTAAAAAATCTTTATAACTTTTGATCCATAGTTTAAAATATTTTGTATTATACATGAGATTTCATTTTTTACAAATATACCATTATTTTCCCTCACAACAGTTTATAAGTTTTCTTTCGCTCTCGAATGAATTGTGCATACATTACATGGTGTAAATTATCTTCATTTTTTATTGAAGAGAGATTGATATGTGTAGGTATCAAGAAGAATCTATTGTAAGGGCCAGCTTAGATTTGACTAAAATATCTGGTTCTTCGAAGTAAATTACAATTATGACATCTGGAAATGATGCAAAATTATGAAGCAAGACGACGTCCTTGCTGATATAGCAGGCAGTAGAGGTTGCACTCGTATTGTTTGTTACTCTTCCGTGTTGACGTATGACGCGAAGTTGATCGGTAGGGTGACCTCGGACGGCAGCTCAAATGCAAGGGTTCTGGCCCAGAAGCTCTCTCGGCTGCGGAGAATCTGTCGTCCCGGGCTGGCCTGTGTCACGGGACTCCGTGCGTGCCTCTTCGCGCTCGAGATGACGGGTTGCTGACGCTCCCATCATCTCATTATGACGACTTTGGCATGGTTTCCGGACTTCGTTTGGTTGGGAATATTAGTCTCTAAGTTCGGGGTTTGATCCTCGAGTACCGCCCGAGCCCGGTAGAAGCGAGCTCACTATCCAAATAACTCGCAGGTTATTATAGATTGTATATTATAATCATAGCCTATAGATAATATTAAAGAGTTCGGCACCTGAACACCTCCTCCCTCCCACCGTCGTCGTCGTGCCGCCCGCTAACCGACGCGTCTCCGTTCAACGCGTGTGGTTGGGCGGCCGACGGGCCACGCTACCCCTGCTTAAGGCACGTCGCCCTCCTTATTATTTAATTTATTAAGAACGGGCCCTTACAATATTTTTTAAGAAATGTATTTTCTTCGAGCGTCTCCATGTGTGCTCATGTATAAAAAAATGCATTATAACGGTTTCCTGGACGTATATAAGATGGAGGAACTAGAACAACTGATGTTTAATACCTGATTATTGTCTTATGATGACGCAGACAATCTCGTAGAGCTTTATCATCGCTGCCTCCGACGCTGCCACCCTCAGCTGGAACAGATCGAAAGAGTCGGTTAAGTAGTTATACAATAATTAAAATTTTATTTGCACAATTTTTAGAGGGAAATCTCCTTAAAAAACCTTGGAGTTACTTCCACAATCGTAACGGAAATGACATTGCCATGGTCAATTACCCTGCAGTGGTCGCGCTAACGAACTTAAGAGGTCGCGTGGAAGACACTAGTAGAAGTAGAAATTTAAATTTAAAACATTATTAACATTATTGAATTATTGAGAAACTAAAAAATATTTCTTGTTGAATTTTTTAATACACAAGTTGCTTGTTAAATAATTAAGAACAATTGAAATTACTTACGGAATTGATCGCATCCGAATGGAACCTCACTGGTCGCGTAGATTATTTCTGTCGTCCATTTTTAAAGTAGCAATATTAATGAATATTTTTAATGTTTTATGTATGATCACGTAAGTAACTTCTTATCTATAAATCAATTTTTTAACTGAATTTTAATACTAGTGTAATGCGCTTTGCACCAATACTTAGAGAATAAGTTGAGTGGATGACGTGTGACATACAAACAAGGAGACTATACACAGGAGCTGTCACTCATGGAGTGGGGTAACCTTTTCTATGTGTACGAAAAACGTCGTCAGCTCACGCAGGGACATCGGAGTGCGTCTAGAGAGTGTGTGACCGATCTACCCCCACCATCGAGATCCGTCATTTTTCAGACAAAGTGGCGCGTGACTCAAATACACTAACGTGAGTATAAAATGTTTGTTTCACGTGATACACCACAAGGTAGCAGGCCAGTCAAATGCTTGCTTGGCAACACACGAAGGGGGCAGCGGCGGCGGCCGCGACTGCTTGTAAATCTAAAACTCTTGAAAAATCGCACACACAAAACAAAGAATGCACTTAATTTGATGAGAATTTATTTTTCTCTACTTGAATTACTCTCTTAAGTTGAAGTATTTTAACACGTCTATTTTTAAAACCATTTTTTTTTCAATAATTTTGGTTAACGCTTGTAGGTAGACGTATGCTGTCGCAGAATTTTTTTTGTAGAACTCTTTGAGACGAACAATATTGCCATTCATTGTTGCCACCTATGTCTAACCGTTTAAGCAGTGTATGCAATAATCTCTCTCCGATGATTGGTTTTTTCACTGACTGGATTGTCTATTCTCGTTATTGCCTATTGTGATACCTAAGATAACAAAATATACACGCATACCTTGCCAGATAACGTATCTATGAATTAAATAAAGAATTACGAAAATCGGATTAGTGGTTCTCGATTTTTAGGAGATTTGCTGTCCTGTAGACATCAAAGGGACATGAATTGAATGAATTCAATTGCAATGTACCTTGGAATTTTAAATTTGCTGCCTATTTACTGAATAATGGCGCAGCCAATCAAAACCGTAAAGCGCATCGGCCATACACTCTTTAGACGCACTCTGATGTCCCGCGTGAGCTGACGACGATTTTCGTACATACCCCCTCTCCATGAGTGCCAGCTCCTATGTATAGTCTTCATGCATATAACATTCATTTTTGCAGAAATACAAGAAAACCACGCGGGATACGGACTGAACAAACATTGAGGTGATGCAATACGTGTCTACGTGTCTAAGTTTATTAATCTGAACGTACATTGTATTGCAACAACATCATTGAAACCATTGCAGGGTTAAATTATTATTACAATATGTTACGGAAATATAGTATAAAATTATATCCGCAACGGACATAATTTAAAGTAAAAAAATTAAATTAGAACTTCAGTGTGATAAAACATTTTTTTCTTATTTCATAGAAGGTAAATTTTTTTGCAAAATTCCAAGTTTTTTCCGTCAAACTGAACAAATTATGCACCAAAATTCATTTTCTTAATGATACTTAATTTGTAGACATTGGAAAGGGCATAGTCTTACATTTCTAATACGATCTGTTTACTTCATAATTTGATTCGAAATACAAATTAATTTCGCGTTGACGTAAGTTCTTTAATTGTCTTCTACGTAGGACATTGCGTGCCGTGAAAAGCATTAGAAGAGAAAAAAACTATATGTAAACAAACACTAACCGTGTATTTTTTATTATTGTTTGGATCCTGTAATCACAGGTCGGCGCTTAGTACGAAAAATTACGTAATTGGGATAAGAAAATTTACACTGGAAGTCCGAAGTCAATTTTAATAAAAAGTTAACTAGTAGCTTTGTTGCATCATGTGACTATGTATGCGAATTAGTATCGATCCAGTTAGTAATATCCATATATCAGGATATTTTACTCTTTGAGGAACGGTCAAAAACATTCACTCAGAGCGCTCATACCAAGGAACAAGGACCCCCAATTTTACTTCAGTGATTATACACACGGATTTTTTGTACTGCTACGCGTTCCGGTAAACTTTAGTTTGAAACATTAGTGGTAAAATTTTTAATTTTTAATTTTAATGTGTGTCCCTTGGAGCTGCAATGATTTCTTGATGCTCAAATAATGGAAACAGGAAGTTTTGATAGATTAACTGTCATCTACGTGTATCCACATAATCATAAAATGTATTAATCTGTTCCGATACTTCTTTCGTCCGTAAGGGCTTGACACTTAAAATTCGAGAAAATCCTCGACTTAAAAAAAAAAGGTTGAGNAGTGTGTCCCTTGGAGCTGCAATGATTTCTTGATGCTCAAATAATGGAAACAGGAAGTTTTGATAGATTAACTGTATCTACGTGTATCCACATAATCATAAAATCTATTAATCTGTTCCGATACTTCTTTCGTCCGTAAGGGCTTGACACTTAAAATTCGAGAAAATCCTCGACTTAAAAAAAAAAGGTTGAGCATTAGTTTGGTCAACTTATTGGATTACATGTTATTCTATATGTTTTCAGTTTTAACTAATTTAACGCCATCAGTGTTTTGGTAAATATGATACCAAAAACTGTTGCCTGCATATTTGGGAAGCGCGTACTCGTATTTTTCCCCAGAAGAAAAGCACTGATTGTACTTTACCATCTTCGTTAGTAATTTGTATTCAATTTATTTTATCGCCATTTCACAAGCAACAATATAACTTAATAAAAAATCTCAATTTCTTTTTTTTGAAACTTCCTTTTAACGGAGTCATTATACTACGGCTTTATAACGCGCTCGCCTTCTACCTCTGGGGACGCCGGTTCAAACCCGGTCCGATCCAAGTAGAATCCGAGGTGGTGGGCGGAGCGGTGTTCGCGGCAGGTTTTCTCGGGGTTCTCCCGTTTCCTCTGCGTATCATTCCACCACAACATTCACACATAATCATTCATCCCCATGTCATTCATAATCACCGCTTCAGGGGAGGTGCGGCAGGAAGGGCATCCGGCACCCTAATATTCCCCAGCCAAAACCAAATGAAGCATCATATATCCATCCCCATTCGCCACCCCACATGAAGTGGGAAAAGGCTGGGTTAAACATTATACTAAGGCTCTATAAAGGGAGGCTTAAGCACGACGCCATATTTGTGTCACACTGACAATTGACGTGTACAGTACAGCCATTAATGTCGCGTTTCGTAATATTTGTTTATTATTGCAAATTCCTTGCATATAACTTCAAGATCTTGAGAATTTGAATGAAAAAAGTGGTCTCATTTAAATATTACGGATTTTATGGCGCAGAAGTCAGATATTAAAAGTTATAATTACTTCGAAACAAAGGTAAATAAACTAAGGTTGTGTTCTTTAACTGCCATTAAACAAATGCAAATGTATATGAGCTATGAATAAAACACTTGTTTTTAATTCATTGATCATTTGCTTTTATACTGCTATTAAAATGAAGAACACAAATGCATTTATTCTCACAGTATACATAGAAAGTAATGATGTCAAACGAACATTAGAAAATAATTACATTTTTTTTTCAAAGTTGAAATTGTTTTCCTTCTAATGGAATATAATATTCATAATATTATGAAAATTCAAGTCGTCTCTGTGTAATCATAAATGATTATTTTTTAATTGTTTAAAATTAAACTAGCAATACACTGAATGCATCACAGTGGCACAAAAATTGCGGCCGCGTATGCTTGTCTTTATAGAGCTCGAATTATACGGTCCCGCTTTACCTCTTCCATTTCTCTTATGTCCTGCAATGGACAACGCCTCATTGCCACTCCGTGATCTTACCATCTTCACTGGCAGTTCCAATCATTCGCAGAGATCGTTGCAACGTCTCGAACTGAACCGCTGCATGGGCGACCAATCCAACGTAGAATCCATCCGCTGCCGGTGCCATTGTCATGTACATTACCACCACACCTGCGTCAACGAGCCATACGAAGATGTACCCGGCCATGAACTGAGTATCTACGCCAGGGTAGGAGATGCGGAAGGGCAGACGGCGAATAGCAATCGTTGTGTTGTCTTCACTGCCCTCCATTGGCTACGAATAGGACTATGTATTAGTGATGGTTTGTCAAAGAGAACAAAGAACATTTTATACAAAATAAATAACCTTCTATTTATACCAGTAATCGAAAAATTAATTAATTAATTAATTGTTAATGATATTATTATTAATATTTTAACTGCTCTCATAGTACATCGGAATGAGTCTTATGGTAATTTCTGGTCTCAATTGCTTAGATTTTTTATTGTGATGGGATCGGAGTTCTTCCAGAATATTACTTTGTCATTGAGAAGGAAAACTATGAATGTTTCAAAAATCCATGCCGTCGTGTCGTCAGAAAGGATTTGAACAATTAATATTAAAATGTAAAAAAATTGAGGATGACAACCTATAGAAGTATTAAAAGGAAATAAAATGCGTTGCAGTAAATGTAAAGACAAATATTTTAATTTATTCCTGAGAATACATGTACTCATTTTATAATAATTTATTTGGATATTATCTATAGTATGTTTGACTTGTTTGAACGTTTTCAACATGTGTATAGAACACGTTACGTTTCAGACGTTTTGCTCATCGCGCTGGCGCGCTACCAACTGCGCCACCCAGTTCGTTTCCGGTCCCAGTCTAATATTGAAATTCAACTTGTCAGACCTACAAACCTCTGTGGTGATCTCATAGAGATTAGAATTCTCATATGAGGGGATTCCTGAGTTGGAATCTCGGTCCGTCTCCCATTTTCATTCAACATAACATTATAAATCTATTGCCTGGTGGTGTGATTTACTACTATTTAGGAGATTTCTGTATTAAAATGTGTCACTGAGTTATAAATTTTTCTCTGTATCAGCAAAAGCGAGTTAAAATGCAATGGCAACAGAAAAATTATGTGCGTGTTCTCGACAGTAAATGAATTTGTTCTTGCGTCAATGTATCTCCATGTCGCACACTCACAGTAAAATAGTGATTATTAGTGACGTACCACGTAGTCATAAGGGCGCATTAATACACTGAGAATGGGTCCGGTGAATTGATATACCAACGAGTACACTGAGCATAATAGTTAGTCTTTTCGAGTGTTTCTCACACTCCCGCATCCTCCTCATGCACGTCGCATCTTGGCGCTGACTCGGTTCACCGAAATTAGCGTTAATGATGCGCAGCAGTAGTAGCACTCGGTGACGATTGAGAAACAGCACGGACGCCTGTAAGAGGAAAAAGACAAAATAAAAGCACAAGGGATTTGTCACCAATCGATTTGAAACAACATTTATAAGGAATTTACAAGTTACTCTAACGTCTAAAGAGTAAGTATGACAAATGTATCGTTATACTACCGGCGACTCTGGATCAAGTTTTCAGAGTGGACGCTACTCGGTGTCTGACACCTCCATCACAAGTATGGAAAATTTTGCATATGGAATATGTATAAAAACCAATAATAGACATCAAACTAGAAAGAAAATAAGGTACGTAATGGAGTACCTCACAAGGTTAAGTAATTCAACGGAAAACTATTCACACGACAATATATTTCACTCGAAATAGCTATAACAAATTATTGATTGAAAATAATTTTATAACTGTCAGTCGAAAATGGAGACGATCCGGGAATCGAAACCGGGACTCCTGCTTTGATCGCAGGGGTTTTAACCACTACACCATCTGTTCGCCTTCCGCAACTGTACACCATCTCCACCCGACCCTATCTCCTGCATAGGAATCTCTCTCAGGTCTTCTGAGGTTTAGATCTGGGTGGAGATGGTGTACAGTTGCGGAAGGCGAACAGATGGTGTAGTGGTTAACTCCCTGAGATCAAAGCAGGAGTCCTGGGTTTGATTCCCGGCTCGCCGCCATAGTCATCTGATTGCAATTTTATTCTTCTTAATATTTGTTGGTCAACTCTTATTATACTAAATTAGTTCTATAATAAAAATTTAACCTATAAATTATAAACTAGTAAGCACAGCTCAGTGCTATGCAATTATGCCCTAGTTCCACAAGTTTTGTGGATTTAAGGGGTACCGCTTTGTTTTTTCTTTTATCGTACATTATTCATCCGTTGAGACACTTATTAAAAGTTTACTTAATTCAATTTATGGACATTTAATAATCCAATAGCTATTGATTTTTAGTTCTGGATATTTACTCCTTAGTGTCTATTCTCATACCTTTAGAAATAAATCCGTACTTACCTTCATTGTTGATAATCCAGTCTGTGTGAGGGTGCTGAGTCGTCGAGTAATCGCTTCAAGATCTTCATGATGAGTGTACAAGTCGTAGACTTGACCAATCACTACGATAACCAAGTAGATAAACAAGCATATCGAGGGAAGTGTGGTCCCTCTCGGAAATACTCTTACAGTTTCTAATATTTTTGTAGTGAATCGCATAAATTGTTCGTTTTCCGTTTCCTCTTCGTCCTCCAGAGATTTGTGGCTATCGTCCAAATCACTACGGGAAAAATCAAGGTGGTACAGTTTTGCAAGCATCTCAGTTGCCACATCCTTCGTGGTACTCCTTGTTTTATCAGTGTTAAAGAGAAAATGAAATGGATAGACGACCACCTTAATGCGTGGAGGAGGTCAAACCCATAAGCCAATGTATTGTGAATTTCGAACTCATACACCAACGTATTACAGGTTGCTTACGGTATAACGTACAGGGGCTAAGCGGGCAAGAACTCCACAGTGTCGTTACACATCCAAAGCTTTAGCAGTCTGTTCACCGTTTATCCCCTGTAGACGCAACCTTGGGCTTCAGCTCGATCCCTGTAGCTGAACTAGCAATCATCAGTCTAATTTTGTTCAATAGCTATCTCGAAATTTTCTTGCTTGTTCGAGTGGTGCCGCGTGGATATTTTAAGTTTGGAAGAAACATTTCTACCGTCATGCTTGGTCCTTCTCTTATTCAAAGGTACTGACCGTTAAACGCTTCCACTCTACGACAGAATCTTTAGCTTTAGCTTACAACCTAGCACCACCCGGACAAAAGAAACGACTGGGTGCGAAAGGCTTTGTTATAATTTTTTAACAAAGTTGAACCCTTTAATCATTACTCAATTAATTAAAGAATATAAAAAAGACTATTTCGTGATAACCTGCTGATATGAGTATATAGATGTAAGACATAGTGATGCATGTTTTTGTGTGGGTGTCAATTTTTTATTTTGTCTGTTACATATCATGTTTCTTCATTCACAACAAGTTACTAGGAAATTGTTCTATTTATGTATCACCTCACGAAGGCCACACTCCGGGCAGAAATGTTATGAGGAAATACAGCTACTTGTCTTTCAAAGGTCATAAAAGTTTATAACGTAATAATATAATGATAGATGTAAATAGCATTACTATTTGAATTGAACTATATAACGCAATATTGCTGAAGATGAGAAAGCGGTAATGACGTGAAACAAACGTAACATGTTTCGAGAGTTGATGGTATTGATAACACACAATCTCTGCTCGTGAGTTACTTTAGTCGTCCATCATTAAAGACATGCTTCATCACCGATATGAGAACTCTAAACATGTATAGTGACACGTACCGTTTCCTACCTTTTAAGAAGATAAGAAAAATATATTCCATTCTGTATTGATGAGAAAAACGTACAAAACAACATTGAAGAAAATTAACACAAAAAAGTCATACTCACTTTACACTTAATTTCCTCATGGTTTTGTTTTGAAACTTCGTAATTCTTGGGTTCAAGATTTTTCCGTATCTCTCCAGTACTTTGCGATGGCAAAACTGGCACTCGTTTTTTAACCATTCCTCGTATGTGGCCTTCATAAAATATACATTTCAGATCATTGGTCAGTCGTGATTCATAAAACATTTGCTCTACGATCTAAGGACGCGCTGAGGTGAACACCTGCTCTTTCTCACCCATACGAGGGAAAAATGAAAAACAAAAATCCACCCTTTTCTTAGATAGTGTGTTTTATTCAGAATTTTCTTATCAGTATAGGATTTAAAACAATGATCCTATATCTCAATGTTACATGTGGATTGTGTTGTATGTACGTACAGTGTGACTTCATCATATTTTTATAATATTTGTGTATTAAATGTATATAGAAAACAAATTTAATTCAGTGGATAGTGTCAAGAAAAGCGTCGCGAATAATGAGTTTCCAGAACCTGAAAGTATATGGTAACGATACAATGAAACGAAATTCTAAGTGATTTCCTCTCATACAAAATGGTTTAGGGATATTTTTCCTCAGTTAAATATAATACTAAATCTATTCGTTTCTCGAAAATGAAGGTTTCATAAACATGTTTTAGTAAAGGGTTTTATGAAGAAAGCAACTGTAAGAAACATTTTAATTGGTTAAATAAGAGAATTGTGAAGAGCCATTTCATTAATAAATTTCAATTTTTTATTGTGTAGTTATTTATCATCTTGTAATACAGAGAAATTCGATAGATATTAACTCCTTGTAGGAACTTTCATTGGAATTCTCATTAGAACTTGTTTGTGGTAAACTTCATACGCTTCTTAGCAAAAATTCAAAATATTTTAGATTATTGCAAACAACAAATCGCGATATTTCATCGGCTACTTCGACAAACTATTTACGAAATGTTTGGTTTCAAAACGCGCTCACATGTGTGAAATTGTTAGGTGTTCACTGAAATACTGTACTTATGTTCCAATCTAAGTATAATGTTTATATTGTATCGAAATTTGCAATGTTACATAGTATTTACATTTAATATTCACTAATATTTTTTTTAGTTTCATGATGTATTTTCATTAAGGTAAAATAGTGGAATAGCTGGCCTTCTGGCCTGAGCTTTATTCACAAATAAAATTCAATTCAAAATATTTAAAAAAGTTGCTATCAGATTTTCTGTCTTGGTGCATATCTCTTTGATGAAACAATTTGACGAGACGCTTCGGTTTACATAACTCGAGCTTTCTATACATTCACATGTTGACCATACTTTAGAATGATCATAAATTGTAAGCAAAATATTCGTCATGCAATGATCGAAAAACATGCTTAAATTTATTTCACAAATTTCTCTTAAGAATTATCTGATTCAAGAATGAATAATAAAAAACTTCAAGTATATCTTAGATATACATTTATAACCCTTTTAAAAAAATTACTATTTTGTCTTAGTTTCTTGATATCAAATGTGTCAGATTTTGTGTCCTTGGTGTCAAAGTCGTATTCATCGATATCACATCATTTAAAAATAAATATTTATATTGATAATTTTCTTGAACTAAAAAAATTTCAATTGGATACGAAATGTTTTTTTCTGAGTACGTAGCATATCCTACGTGTTTATCTCAAGGAACCTATCGAATAAATTTTAGTTTTGGCGTGTTTTCTTAAGGAACAGTTATATTAAGGGTATAAGCTCAAGAAAAACGGGTATCTTCTTATTGACAGCCAAAGATATTTCCCTTTAACGCAATACACGTTGATTGTGAAAAAGTAAATTTTAGAATTATTTTATTTATTTAAACATAAATAAAAGAAATTAATAACTATGAAAAATAAAACCAAAACAGGGTTGCTGAGAACAATCATGTACACTTCACTACTACTATTCACTCTGAGCATTTTCTATACCCTTAGACTCCAATAACCTGACTATACTTCACTGCACTTCACATACGATCTTATTTCGACGAAGCAAGAAGACGGTTGCGGAAACATTTTACTCTTTCTGGTAAGTTCATAAGTGTTGATGCAGGTGAGCTATTCCAGTCTACAAAGGTTCTATTCACAATGGATTATTTACCAATATCCGTTTTCTGTTTCCTACATTTTATTTTACGCTTGTGGTCGCCACGCCTATAGTATTCGGTTTGAGTAGCCTAGCGTTCACTGATTTCCACGCAGGCTCTCCCATATAGGCTTTAAGGTAAAGAGAGAACAAAGGCGCGCTAATTTTCTTCGATTGGAAAGTGTACTCCACTCTAAATAAATATTCCATGTGTTGTCCCTAACAAATTTTTCAGCCTTTCTTTGTATCCGATCTAATTCATTGATCTGACCCTCCCTATACGGATCCCAGCAATCGGCTCCGAACTCCAGTATAGGTCGAACTAATGAAGCGTGTGCAAAGCTTTTAGATTTCGAGTTCCCTTTTCTAAGTACGCGTCTTACGAAGTTCAGCGCTCTCCAAGCTTTCTGCGTTGTGTATTTAACATGTTCTGTCAATTTAAATGAAGAGATATTAGGACACCTAAGTATTTAGAGCATGAAACTTCAGGAATAGTCTGATGATTTAATGAATAGTTAAGAGCAGGTTTTATTTTTGATCTTAAAAAACATGAAGATTTACATTTTAGAGGGTTTATTTTCATTTTATTCGTGTCAGCCCATTTCCAAAATTCGTTTAGATCGTTCTGTAACATAGTTCGGTCTCTGTATTCTTTAATATTCCGATATATAATACAGTCATCTGCAAATATACGCACTATCGAATTTATGTGCTCTGATATATCGTTAATATATGCAAGGGAAAGAAGTGGACCCAAAACGCTTCCCTGTGGTACTCCCGATGTCATCGCGATTTCTTTAGAGGAGCACCCATCCATTTTAACTTGTTGTGACCGATCCCGGAGAAATTCACAAATCCATTTGACAACACGCGGATTAATTTCTGACTTCGCAATTTTTCCAAAAAGAAGGTCATGTGGCACTAAATCGAACGCTTTTGATAAATCAAATCTATTGCATCAGTTCTCCCCCCTCCTCAAGTGACTCAGCTAAGTCCAGTCAAACGGAAATAAGTTGGCTCTTACATGAGTACCCAGACCTAAAACCGTGTTGGGCAGGATTTAGAAAATTATTTTTTCCCAAGAATTCTTCAAATAATCTGCTCTATCTGTTTACAAACTAGAGAGGTTAAGCTAATTGGTCGATAATTACTAACTAATGAGCTATCATCTCCTTTGTGAATTGGTTCCACGATTGCCTTTTTTTTCATTCCCGTGGCATTGAAGAATTATTTAATGTAATACCAAAAAGCCTGTCTAGGTACGCAATCATGACATCCCCACCGAGTTTAAGTAAATCCCCTGAACTTTGTCGTGACCGATTGATTTTTTATTCTTTATCTCAGAAATTCGCTGTCGCAGCATACTAGTATTTAGAACAAAAGTATTTACTTGGGAATTATTTGTCAAATTTAAACTGTCGTTAATAGAGGAAATGCCAAAAACCGACGAGTAATATGAATTAAAAACATGGGCCTTATCCTGAGGTTATGTGTGTATTACACCTTTGTTTTTAATAGCAGGTGTCCTTTCTTTATTCCCATTCCGTCTTTTGAGGCATTTATAAAATTGCGACCAACATTTGTCTTTATTTTGGAAAATTTTGTGTAGAAAATAAATTTGTAATTATTTTGGTAGTCAGTCCCTTTCATTCGATTTTTATACGCTTATCTTACATTAGACATTTTAAAGCGAAAGTAACTATTATAGTATTCATGGTCACGATTGTTTTTATAATTTTTTATGGGGAACAAATTTTTCAATGCGCTCAAATATTACATTCTTAAAGATTAACCAAATTTCTTCCACGCAGCTTTCCGTACCAGCCCATATCGCATAATTTTGACGTAGAAAAAAACTGGAAATCTGGTTTGTTGTGATCTTATCTCAAGTGCACATACTTGTGTGATTCTCTGCGTTGTCGTGGAGAAGGAGAAATGCGGTCGCATTTTTGTGACTACGAACTCGCTGGAATCGTTTCTTCAATTTCCAAAGAGTCACGCAATAGAGATCGGAGATGATCGGTTGACTGAGAGGGAGGACGTCAATCAGAATAACCCCTTCAGAGTCCCAGAAGGCCGTAGCTATGACTTTACTAGCTGAGGTATTGTTTTGAACTTCTCCTTCGAAGGAGACGTTGTGTGGTGCCACTCCATGGTTTGCCGTTTTGTTTCAGGCTCGAAATGGTGAATCCAAGTTTCAACGCCTGTGACAATGTTTGACAAGAAATCTTCACCATCAGCGTCACAACGAGCAAGAGATTTGGAACAAATGTTTGTTCTACGCTCTTTGTTATGTAGTTAGGCTTCGAGGAACCCAGCGAACGCATACCAGTGAATACGCTAACTGGTGGATGTGTCAGCACTACCAACAGTCAAGATGAGCTCGAAGTTGTTTGATTGTCATTCGTCGAATAAAAATGTCCGCACGTTTCAATATCACAGCGGGCGTCACAGCTGTGTGCGGCCGGCATGTGCGTGGGAGATTTCCAACTCTTTGTTCTGTTGACGCCAGGCGCCTCGCCCAAAGACTCATCGTGTTTTTATCCAGTGTCAGGTATCTGTATATATTCTGTCAACGCTAGTAAATATGTATGATGGTTTGGTTTTCCACCAAAAGAAATTCATTAACTACTCTTTGCTTGGAACGAATTTCAGTGGCAGATGCAATATTGAAGGCTTGTTATAGTACTGACATCTATCGGAAATTGATGGATATATGAGATGACGCTGGTACGTTTATAGGTATCCCGAACAAAAATTCCATTTTTAAATCCAAAAGTGACCGAGAAAAGAAATGTGTTGTATTACGTATTTAACGCCCCTTATAGAAAAGGTAACACTTCCAATTCTTGGAAACAGTAAGTGAGTAAGAGCTTAGCCTCAGAGCGGGCGAGCTATGTGCACATTAAGGGTGGATACACCGGCCAAGTTTGCGGAAGTGTTCTGCGCTTTCACCCGCCACTTTCCTCTGCAAATGATTGAAAGCTAGAATTACGAAAAAGTCAGTAGGTAGTGTAAAGTTCCTATTTTAGAGAGATACATGTATCGTGTTCNAGTCAGTAGGTAGTGTAAAGTTCCTATGTTAGAGAGATACATGTATCGTTTTCATAGTAACAGATGTTGGACTTTCCATAATTGACTATATTGCGTGTTCACGTTCTCCCATTCGTTGCGAATGTAATATGTTTGGATGTCATCTGTTAGAATCCAAAATACTCGCTATTTTCTTGTATGGCCTAAAAGCGATGGCGATCCAAGGAAGGCTGTATGTAAACACTAGAAACCACACGTAGACACATGTGAAGCGTTCGTTGTATCGATCACATGCTTTTCGATCACGCTCGCTCTCGAGATCTTTTCGATGTGCTGCAAAGTTGGTGTCCATTGCGTGCAGGAGATCAGCGACGCAGCGTCGGTTGAGGATAAACACCAAAGCCTACAGAGGAGAAATAGATAACGCAGGTTCACAAACTCACAATAAACTCTACAGCTTAATGACAGTGGTAAACGGTGTTGGGAGGCGGACGGGGTGGTGCAGTCAACGCGCTCAGCTGAAAGCCCCGGGTTCAAATTCAGTACAGCTTCTCATTTTTATTCAATAAAAATTCATTAATGTCTTGGATTATAAAAGAAGACAAAAATAAAAGGAAAAAATTAAGATTACAGAGCTGATATTTTAATGAAATATTGCTTATTGAAATAATTAATGTAAAGAAGAGAGATAAAACTCATTTCTTATTTTGTGCTTTTCAGATAATTTACAATGGATTTTTCGTTGATGTTTTTCAATTCAGTAAATATTCTTACGCCCAATTAATTTGAGGAATATTACTGCCATTAAAAAAATTAACTAACTCATCACTTGGGTATCAAATAGGAACTACCTAGAAAAACATAAATACACAACCATGACTGTATTAATTCATCTTAATAAAAACCACAAACAAAATTCACAAAAATTAAGATACAACGATATTATTGTAACAGTGTCATGTATTAATATTTTTGTAGCGAATTATTAAACACAGTTTAACATTATAGTAATTTTCTATTTGAAGTAGTCCAAATTAACTTTTCTGACTAATTTTCAACAACAATTGTAAATATCAAGAAGTTTGTAATTTTTAGAGTTACGAGTACACTTCGCGACAATGTTTTCATGCGACAAGTTACGTCTTTCGTACTGTCGAGGTGAAAATACAAATGGTATGTTTGCCCGAACACACGGAATGCAATGAAGATGAAAGTACAAATTGACGACACCTCCACTCTTCTTGACGTTATGCCCCAAAACTCCAAGTATTGTCTGTTGAAATACAGAAATCTTTCCGTTTACTCAATATAGGTTCTTTCTGTTTCTTTCCTTTTTATATGCATTATCCTGTAACAATTGATATAATTTCCTATTTTCTNATATTCTAGAAAATCAATATTCATATATTATTTGTTCACTTTAACATAACGTTTCGACATTGATTGGTGTCTTCATCAGGGTATCTTAATTCAGTTAAACAATAGATTATATTCTTCAAGTCATTATTCACATTTATACATAAAAATTTCGGTGGTATTTCTTCACCTTGTCAATCTTTTTTTCTCTAACGACAGAAGTCAACTCTGAGTGATATACCTGTTAACAATAGCCTTAAACTCATTTTTTGGTTAAAATTTATAAGAATTGCAGATGTATTTGCTTTATGTCAATATTTACTTAATAAATGTACTTCTCTTATCGTCCTTCTTCAAAGGTGTTATTACAACTTTCTAGTATTCATACAGTAATGTTTCATGAATTCCATCATCTTCTATTCCAATGTTAGACAAAAATAAATAACTACTGAAAAAATAATTCATCACTTCTATTTGTACTAGGTTTTAAAGCTATTTAAAGGACTCTAATGACCTAGATGTTGGCGAGCCCTAAAGCCCCAATAACAATAAAAAATAATAATATGATATTAAATTTTTATTTGAACTTTTTTCAATTAAAAAAACAAAATATATTCTTAAATGATTTTTAAAAAAAGTCATGTCCGATACATTTCCTGTTAATTTTTTGCTATAGACTTAATGGCTCTAAATGTCCAACGTAAACATTTGCAATGAAAATATAATTCAGTAATTTTAAGGCATATGCAATACTAGCAGAACCACCCGGTGTTGCCCACGATCTGAAAAGAAACTTATTAAATAAATAAATAAATTTATTATCAAAAAAGCAGTACAACTGCGTATGACCACGTGGAGGACAATAAACTAATTTACTCTCCGGATGCAAGCAAGGGACCATCCCATCAATTCCGATCAAGGGCCCTAAGGCAGAGGCGAATTCAAAAATTTCAGCAAAAATTCCTAGATAAGATAAAAAGTTGGCTGCGAGTTATAATACTAATAGAATGTCAATATGTTTGTAATTTAACGCAAAAAATTTACATGTACAAGTTATTATCGAACTATTGATTATTCTGAGTATAGTGTTTAAAAATCATATGAATTGAAATAACACTAAATTCACGATTTATTGTTACAATAAACATGCCCCTAGACAAAACCTAGAGAACCTGTATAAGAAATCCGCCTCTACCCGAAGGAAAAACGGAGCGAAACTTGGGCCAGGATCATTATTTATATTACAATCATTATACAATATACAATCATTATCAATACCCGGGTCAGGATATTACAATCATTATTTATCATTTAGGAATTAAAACACCCTTCAACGGGTCTGGATTCTTTTAACTCATTTTGTTTGGGTGTTTCCAGGGGTTCTTATATAATATTGTAAATTTATATGTTAGTTACAATACTTCTGTACTTTTGTGATGTTACGTTTTAATTTTTTCAGTTACAAAAATTTAATGCCAGGAAGAAAACCTACCAAAATACACAGGATTTTAAGTAAAGTATGGTTATATGTACGTTTTCCCCCGAGAGGACTTACATCTAGTAAGTACGTGTTTGGCGAACACGGGGTCCCGAGCTGAGTCTGACATTAATTCCAATTACTTGTGATAGGCTCCTTCCTTTCTCTTTCCTGACCTTCCCTGGTCACCTATTATTCTTTTCGATCCCGACGCTATTAAGGCTAGGGTATCTTTTATTTCCCTCATTCCTCTCATTTTTTGTCCCCCATTATTCTTTGTCCCCCCTCATGTTATGTGCCCCCCTCATTCCCCCCCTCTCCATTTGATGTTTTGATGTATGTTGTGAGATATGTTTTGGTGTGTTGTAGATCAGGAGGGTTTTTAGTGGGTAGGGTTGAATCATTCGACGAGTNCATTTTCCCTACCTGTACAAGTTTTTCGGGCTTCTTCTTCGAGTAGAATGTAGCGTATTAAATTTCGTCTACGATCAAGACAACGCAATAGGATTGCTATAATACCCTGTGCTCGGAGAAAGTTTTTTCTGTATCTTGTTATTGCAGAAAAAATAAAATGTTGTGGAACTTACATGACATCTCATATTTGATAATATACGGAATTTATTTGAACCGATATATGAAGCAGTACAACTTGACGAAGAAATGTTTGTTAAAAATGAACTTGAAGATTGAATTATAATGAAAGACATTTTAAGAGACAATATAACTGTAGTGCATATGATAGTATTCTGATGTATAAAAAACATGACTCTATTTTTGAATTCCTTTTAGCATGCAAATTCTTATTGTCCGGAAAGTAAAATTGTACCCATTATTACAAAAAACGAACACAATAGCATAAAAACATGAGCATCCTACATTCAATTGGAAAAGAAATGAAAACATCCCAAAATAATTATTTTCGTAACCGAGACTCGGAATTAAGTAATTCCATCCTTACAAAATTGTGTTCTCGAGTCTGAAAATACCGATTATGAATATTATACTGGATGATTCAGTAAAAACGGAGATATCTCTTAAAGGAATGAAGATATCAAGAACCGGTTTTTACTAACATACACCGTGATATAGGGCCGAAACGTATTTAAATTATTTAAGCTTTTTTAATTCCATACATATTGATACTTTTATTGATTTTGGAAATGAAACCATGATATTTTCACAGCTTCTTCAATGCTTTAAGAAAGTAAAAATATAACAATGCAACATTTATTGAATTTGATAACAGTGAAGCAGTATAGCTAATAACACAGGACCACAGAAATACAAAGTGGTCTGTTCCAAAGAACAATCCTAAGCATCCTTCTGAATTTGGGTGCGCTGAATCCGAATCCGGGGCAAGATTTGCTCCATCATCCACCACTTTTAAATCACGAAACACCGTTCATAAATACAGAAAATGCGGATTTAAGGAAATCTAAGTAGTGGGGAGGGGGGGTGCGGGAGCAATTTCGAAATAGGATTCGGACTTAGGGTGTTAAATAAATAAGAATTAGATTTTTGAACAAAAAAATATTTTCTTCTTCTATATTTAAGGGAGGTTTTTTGCAATTTTAAAAAATCATGGAGGGAGATGTAGGAATTCTGAATTCCCATTCGGATTCAGCGCGTCCAGGCACATAAGGATACAGTCTTTGGAACAGATCAATTTTTTGTGTGTATACCTGTGCAATTAAATATTTCCTATTACAAAGAGAATTACATTGGGGGATGTCCATCAGTACTGCGTGATACGTGAACAGTTTTCCTGGTACGATTACCAAACAGTTGATTATTCGTGAATGAATATTGAAATACCTTACGATTTTAAGCTCGTCTCAAGGACAGGGGTCCAAATTCTGTAAATACAATATTTTGAACTAGTTATCTTGTTGCCACATCCAAGGACTTCTAAGTATTTTGAAGCTGGTGATTTCGTGGAATACATGTCTTCCCTTCAAAGAAGAATATGTAATCTTTAATACATATACCACTTTCTTGGATTAACAATCCATTCTTCTCGTTGCGTAGTCTTTTGATGACAACTTTGACAGAAAATTGTGGGTTAAATTCTTAAAAGGAAAGACGTTCACGTCTCTAATTGCATCATAATTACAAGCAATACCGTCATACACTTTTTGATCTGTTCACGTGTTTAACTGTTCCGTTGAAATGTTTATCAGATTTTGCAGGATCTGTAATCAAGTAATTATTTCAAAAAATATATAAAACTGGACACCGTAACACTCGTTTTCATCAATTTCACATGAAGAATACGTACTGATACGCTTTATTTGACATACTAGCTTCCTGGGTCACAACGATCAATTTCTTAACATAGAAATGTTGAATGTTTTAATATTACGTTGTTGACCGTTCAAAAAAGAACCAGAAGACCTCGTTAACTATTCTATTCCCCCCAGGGGACTTACTAGTAAGTAAGTGTTCGGCAAACACGGGGCCCCAGCTGAGTCTTGCATTGCTTCCACTTACTTGTACAAGGCTCCTTCCTTTCTCTTTCCTGATCTTCCTTGGTCACGTCTTGTTCTTTTCGATCCCGACGCTATTAGGGCTAGGGTATCTTTCATTTTCCTCTTTCTTCTTTTTTTATTTTATTTGTATAATGATGTGTGTAGTGTTTTGAGATATGTTGATATTTGTGTTGTAATTCAGGAGGGTTTTTAATGGGTCATTCGTCGAGTTCCATACGCGGGGAGAGTCATGTTGGTTCTCCCTAGTGCGTAACTGCATTTTCCCTACCTGTACACGTTTTTAGGGCTCTAATGACATCGATGTTGAAGAGCCGTAAAGACCCACAAAAAACACTATTCTTTAAATGACTACGAATGCTACAATAATTTTTTACCAGCAAAGGTTCTTATTTAATCAAATCGTTTAAGATATTCTTTTCTCATATGTTCCGCTATTTAAAACTGGAAACTGGATTTGGTGAACGTTAGCTGAAAACGCTCCATAGCAAACTTGAGTCTTTATTTCGTGGATCGTCAATCGCTGTATTCTGTGAGTTAAATTGTCGTTTACAGGCAAAATGAACATCCTAAAAGAGCATTTAATTTTGAAGGTCAAGACGATCAATGAGACTCTCCAACTATGGGCAATTTTTACAGTACATCTTTTTTGCGATATTTTATAACATTTGTTAACTGCAAACTTTATGGTTGTTAAACAGTTTAATAGATTCATTCGAATTCACGTTTACTGCATGAGTTCAATATACTTACATACCTCTGAAAATGTGTACTGGATCGTTATCATGGATTCAGGAAACATAGAAATGCTAAACTCCTAACTGGACAGAGGGATTCAAATTCTGAGGTAAACCGGACAACAGCTTTTTGTTGGTGGGTAGGCACTAATGTGTGCTCATTCGTCGTGTCCGGTGCATTCTGGATTAAAAAGTATTACGATAATCTTTCGAGAATGATATGAGTACTTTTGAACATTTTCTTCTAAAAATGTTTCTACTTCAAGAAAACAGGTTTAAAGAAAATACTCTTCCCCATGTTAAAATGGTACATAACCCAAATGAATATTTTAAAAATATTTTATTTGCTTCTTGTAGGTACAACTAAAATATAGTCGTAAGGAGAGTTATTGTGAACGCATGTGCAAGTCGGCCTGTTTTGATCATTTCTCTATTTTCGTTGTTAAATATTCATGCCTCCATTAAGTATCATCAAACATTAAAGCTAATGAATTGTGTTAGTTATACGATGGTCTATATTATGTCCGAGATCTGTTTCTTAAAGTCAAATGCCGTCAAAAGAACCTTAATATTGAAAACAAGAGATGAAAAGAAAAACATTTACTAGAACATATTACCATTCCGATAATTCTAATACCAACAAACATGCATCACATACACTCCCTGAAATGGGTTCATACACACAAACGCCATTATGTAATTACAAAAAATACACTTAATGTGTTCAATACTATTTTCTCCTCGCCATATTTGGTAAGAAGTCAAAGAAGGATAGTAGAGTAATTTAATTTCTCTGTTAAAAACTTAACGTAAAAATTAAACTAGGAAGACAAAAGATATATCAAAGTGCACGTGGTTTAAAGCGCTGAAAATTAATAGTGAGAATTAAATCGAAATTATTGGTACATTTCACCAGAAACGCCAACAACCAACAAAAATCGTGAAAAATAAAGAAAATTGACTTTTTAAATGTGACGCACCAAAGCAAAAATTATGTAAAAATTCATGAACGTAGTGTTTTACCATGTAGCAAAATAGAATTTGGTGCACATCTAAATTTTGTGCTTGAAATTTTCTTTTATGTTTGTAAAAGTCATAACTGTCATTGAATGTCCTTGAAAAAATCTCCCAGACGTGCCATCTAATCACCCACCTTCACGCAAAAATTCAGATTTTTTGCTTGACCCAGGGGTCAGAAAAAAATAAAGTAAAAAAACACGTTTTTTATCCCTTGCGGGAGGGAGGAAGGGGTAGTGAATATATTGACCGTGGAAATACAAGTTTTTAGGCGCATGTAACACATTTAACGGGGTTATTTGAAATACCACGACGTAGGATATTTTGCCTATCTTAACTGAGGATACCCTATAAAAAGAATACGTTCTCTAAAACCGTATATTTTTTTATCTATCATTTCTGTATATTCTCCTTCTTTGACATTGAATAGTCTGTTTGATGAGATGTTAGTTCCTTGGAAGAAATTTGTTTTGATACATTGTACAAAAAACTTGGGCTATATAAGGAAAGAATGTTGACGAAATAAGTTTTTCTTCCAAAGCTTCTATTATATTTGTAATTTATACATAGAGAACATTTTTCTGAAACCAAACTGATGATCTGTCTCTAATGTTTTCCATTTTATCTACCATAATATCTTTTCAAACATATCAAAGAGCTTAGGTACAAAAGGTAACATTGAGAAGGACATGTATGATTAGAGTTTAGTGAACGGTTTCTAGGGTTTGGGATACTATCGTCGGGGAAGATATTTTATTGTATTCACAATAACGTTTCCTCCTCTTCAAAATAAATAAACTGAGTATGGTTCAAAAGAGCAAGATTTATTGCGTAAATAAACAAAGTCCCATGGGGACAAACAAATGACTCGCANACGAGAACTAATGATCTCAAATTTTTTAGATAATGATTCCTAATATAATAGTTTTTTATTTTGGATACTTTTAATAATTATACTGAAGTATTTTTAAGTTGTATTTTAGATAATTACTTATATATATATTCTTTTGTCAAATTAACAAGAATTTATAGGGTATCGTATCAGATCGTAAAAAAATACACTCTATGGTGTTTGCGCTACATTGTGTCTTCATTATAATCACACAGAAATTATTATACAGAATATCAATATACCAGAACTAATGATCTCAGATTTTTTAGATAATGATTCCTAATAGTTTTTTTATTTTGGATACTTTTAATAATTATACTGAAGTATTTTTAAGTTGTATTTTAGATAATTACTTATATATTCTTTTGTCAAATAAACAAGAATTTATAGGGTATCGTATCAGATCGTAAGAAAATACACTCTATGGTGTTTGCGCTACATTGTGTCTTCATTATAATCACACAGAAATTATTATACAGAATATCAATATACCAGAACTAATGATCTCAGATTTTTTAGATAATGATTCCTAATAGTTTTTTTATTTTGGATACTTTTAATAATTATACTGAAGTATTTTTAAGTTGTATTTTAGATAATTACTTATATATTCTTTTGTCAAATAAACAAGAATTTATAGGGTATCGTATCAGATCGTAACAAAATACACTCTATAATGAAGACACAATGTAGCGCAAACACCATAATCATACAGAAATTATTATACAGAATATCAATATATTTTGGATACTTTTAATAATTATACTCAAGTATTTTTAAGTTGTATTTTAGATAATTACTTGTATATTCTTTTGTCTCTTTACATGTAGGCTCATTCGAATTCCTTTGTTATTACACATATTCATTAAAATTACCCTAAATATCTAGAAAACTTTTAAAACACAAGTAAATACCCTAGTTATGTCGAATTCACATGTCAAAAAAAATAGACCGAAGAAAAAACACTCACCGGCTATGAAACACCACCATTGTAACGCAGTGAAGGAATGAAGAACGAAAGACAATTGAGTGACGGCATTATTTATGCGTAGGAAGTTATTTACAGACAAAACATACGACGAAAACATAAGAGATGGTTGTCAGGGAAGGAAGGTAACTAAGGAGTTGTTGATTAGAGAAGGAGGAGGAGGTGATTATGCGTAAATACAATGAGAAATGGACGTGCAGTCCGAGAATTTATGAATGACCCGAGGAGCCAGTAGGATGGGACAGAATTGTTGGACTATATAGTAAGAATTAAAAATTATTTTATTTGTGACTGTGAGTACTTTTTGGTAGTTGTAACCAGTCGGAATAAAACTTAAAATCTTAGTATGCCATAAACGAGGGTAGAATCTAGAACGGCTTAGTAGATCGAAATAAGTTGGTATTTTATGGTACATTTTCGTATGTTTTAGCCATCACATGAGATGGAAACCACTACAAATATACTGGTTACTGAAGAATTATTACGTAAAATGCTACGGTTGTTATTTGGTAAATGGTGTACACGGTGAGGATATCAAATATTTCTTCGACGAGAACATTGGAACTTGGTGATGGTTGGTGACTTCGAACAGAATCGACGGAACAGAAGAATACGACTACAGGTTTTGTTCTTTACCATCACAGTATAGTACAATAATAATAATAATAATAATAATAATAATAATAATAGTAGTAGTAATGCATAGTGTCATAGTTTGACTATTCCAGTTTAATTTTACAAGTGCAGTTATGTGGATATAAATTTTTATTTCTATCCCTCTTCTCCATCAACCAAAATAAACTTCTAAAACATTATGAATATAAAATTGTTTATAAAATTCTTACTCATTTTGAGACTTGCGAGCACATTTTGAGAATATATTGTTTATGCATGAGTTTTTTCTTGTATACTGTCGTGAAGCAAATATAAATCGTATAATTACACAAACTGTGAGAAAGCGAGGAAAGCGAATATCCATATTGATGTAAGGACACTTCTTTAGGGTAATATGCACAATAACTCCAAACATTTTCTGTGAAAATGCAAGTATCTTTCTTTTTGTGCTATTTGGCTTCTATCGCTCCTTTGATAGCGTGATGTTCCTTTGGATACTGATCGTAATTGGTGGAAAGAAAATAAACTTTGACGTGGTGATACCGTCTGCCATATTCAATTCATACTTGGAAGAGTATATTAAATAAAAGAATGGCGAATGGCCTTCCTTTGTACTATATTTCCTTTGTTTACCAAAAATGAAACATATTTTTGGAGATAAATTGGTTAAAACGCTCAGATGGAAATTTTACAATTCATTATGTGAATCATAAATACTCTTGCTTTGTAAAAAGTCTTCACAAACATACTATAAAAATGCACTTAATGGGCAAATGAGCTGACACGGGGCAGTTACGGTACCCGATGCATAATATTCTTCAAATAGTGTTTTATTGAGTCAAGTCTCTTAGTAGGGATTACCGGGCAATGCAATCTGCACCTCTAGAAATCTTTCCTCAGATGCTCTAGCAGAAGTCCTCCGCCTCAATCACTGAGAACAAAAACCTATCCAGAATTTTTTCATCTTAATTTACATTTTTCTACTAACAAAATGGACTTTTTTGTACATATAAAACGCATATAAAACGTTATACACGATTTTAAGAGAGAGGCTCGTGAAATAAGTGGTTATCCAAACACTTAAATAAAAATAAAAATTCCTTTTTCTGTAAATTTGACTTAAACATTCTTATACGTTACAATGATGAAAAGATAAAGAACTTCTATTATTGCATCCTCTATTTTACGTTTAAATAATATAACAAGTTAAAATAGATCAAATATCTTTGAAGTCTATATACATGATAAAAAGTCAAAAATTATACACGAAGATAAATCTTGCATAGATATTTAATAAGACTTGGATTTATTACCAAGCTTCTGCTTGAAATATAGCTTCAAAAACTTCTGGGTTTTGGACTAGTGGAGTGCTTCAACCCAGCGATTCCATTGCATGACTAATTATGGACGGCTAGTGGTAATCAGCAAGCCCCTCCCCTTTTGATAAAGGATAAATGGAAGAGGTACCANATTTTTTGTTTTTTTTCGTTAGCAAAAGAAAGTCATCATTCTGGTTTTTGTAAACATTAGCCAATAACAAAACTATTTTTCCAGATAGATAATGGAGAAATATGAGACACATGA
>NNCF01127357.1:0-23861 GCA_002313205.1 Laupala kohalensis
AACCTAAAATAATCAATCATAGAATAGAATCGAATATAATGTTTTATCATAAATCTTTTATATCTACTAAACACCAAAATTTAACTTATGGAATAATTTAATCTAATGGATACCAATTATAGGGATGTTATTACTAGTTAATGAAGTAGAAACTGTTTAATGTATAATATTAATTAACTTTATATTTAATTTATAGTGTTTGTATGAATCTTTCTTTAATGGCAAGTTTTTCACAATAAGTAAAATATAGGTCTTCATAAGATTTTTTTGTATTATTATCGATGAGTATTGAATACTCATTCAAATTAATACAGGCTGGATTCTCACATTTTTAATCACTAATAATTGTTTTACTATTCTTTTAGAAAGCCTAACCCTTAAACCAAAATAACTAGTTCTATTGATAATTTTTCTTGAGATGAATTAACTAGAATAAATTATTTACTAGGTCTGAAAAGTATTTTAAACACTTCATGTCACCACAGATAAATGGACTCAAAATCCACACCACACAGAAAATATATGTGGCCATTTTATACAAAGAATAAAAAAATAACTTGAAAATCAGATAATAAGGGTTAAAATGAGTCAAAAATTACATAGTTGAACAAGCATTAATAAAATAATTGCTTCCATTTTCTAGTTTTTATTCACATTCCAAATATAAAATATTTAAAACCACATTAGCATCTTTGGGAAAAATATTTACGAATTTAGTTATTATGGGGATGCGATATTAAAAATCAATACATCACCAAAATTCAAAGTTCAATATAAATATTAATTTGAATGATTTTATTCAATAAACTTGGAAATTTAATACAATATTACACAATAATAAAACTCTCATGAATATTTTCAAATCTTAATGAATTTCCCAGCAATGCATTAATCAATAAATGCTGATATTATACTTCCAGCAAAATAATTATTATGCTCATAATTACTTGAACTCAATCCTCTAATACTTAAATGACTTATTAGCGATACCACAGAACTAACCAGAATAAAACTTCAATCGTACGTTACCATCTGCCTGGCCCAATGATATCTCTAGTTTTACATGGCGAGAGCATTGGACTCAGCAACACTCTGCAGTGCCTATGCATCAGGCCTAAAGTCATGAATCAGAATTATCAACAAACGTCTCAGCCACTTCACTTCATACAATCCTCTCATTTCTTTTCATTATTAATTTTTACACTTCTAGCAATCTGTCAAACACTTTCAAAATTACATGCATTACATCACTATGGAAATTCCAAAATCTTATTTGTTTTCCATTTCAACTTTACTACAACATGAAGTAAGAAATCTTTAAAATGTTGCACTTCAACCACTTATTAATTTTCTTTAGTTTATCTTAAAGTTGCTTTCTTCTGTCATGTGTATCCTTACCTTTGTTACCTTTTTTGAGGAATTTGTCTGATGTTGGCAGATTGTTCATTATAAGTAATAAATGATTTTGAAATTCTGTCCTTATTTATTAATGCAAAAGGTCTTTTTGGACGCATGGCGGTATCTTCAGTGCTACAATTTTTTTTTACAAAATATAAATTACAAAATAAATATAATCATTCTAAAAACAATCTACCCCCTTCTACTTCAAAAAGTTAATATTTTTTACTTTGTTTCTGCAGCACATAAATATGCTATTTAATTAGGGAATACAGAGGGAACACTTCTTGGCACTCGTTTACTTAATGGTGCTCATCTAGTCTCCCCTGCAGAATGTTAATCAGTCTTCCCCTTCAAGACTTCTAGGATTACATGAAAATGTTTCAATAAAAACAACACACCATTTTGATGGTTTCTAGGAATTTTATATAATTTCTAGGAATTTTCTTCACCCCCTTCTGGTAAACAACAGGACCTGTAGGCAATCGAAAGAATGGTATCCTTTACTCAAATAAATAAAATTGTAGTTGGAACACATTTGTGTGACATTCTCTTTAGTTAGCACACCTGTAACACAAACTTTTCAGGTGAGAAGAATCACAGAATAGCAGCAGATAAATAGCTGATTTATTTATTTGTCAACAGGCAACATATTACACTAAAATATGTATAAAACTTTGAATCATTTTGACATAATGAACGTTTACATTAGTATATTTTAAAGAAAATTCATTTTGCATTAAACTTGATCATTCGCACTTACCTTCTAAGAGATAAATTGTACGAGATGAGTGATACACCATAAACATAATCTAATATATATTCTTGGTTTATATGTCTTGCCAGAAACTGACTCCTAAATCTTTATTAAAAATTGTCTTTCAATTTCAGTTATAAACATTCATCACTCCGCAAATCACCTCACTACGTCCGTATAGTTGGCACCCCCACTTTCTCAAATAAAATCGAAAACATGCCAATAATTACGAGTTAATTTTGAGCTCCAACGGAAACCGCTCAAATTGAATAAAAAAGGGGGGCGTGGTCAGTTCGAAATCCAGTAAAAATAGGTTTCATTGGAGGAAAGACACCTTGGTGAAATTAAAATTGGGAATAATAGGAGCACGCAAGAACATTTGGTGCCAAATAATAAATATTTAGGGGGTGGAGGGGTCAATATAAATCCTGCCAGGTGCTGATGAATGAAAACCGCACAGTTGATTACGAAAGTTTCGTAATGTTACGTATTACGTAATGTTAGCCCATGAATTGTTCACGAACGGCTAACGGTGGAATGTGACTTAAAGAGATACAGTTAAATTTATGATCGTTCTGCGGAAAGACGCCATGAACTAATCGAAACGCGGTTCGATGCTCTTTAGTCACACGTTCGCGTTCGTTTTGTACATTCAATACAAGTTGAGTTGTGAACGATATAAATTGTTTGATACTGTTGAATGACCTAAAATTAATGACGAATAGGATAACTAATTTTGTTGCCAGGCATGTTTTATTATGTTATGTACTCGACTCGTGTTGTCATGATTTGTCTATATTAACCTCAAAGATTTCTATAAATTCAAATATGTTTTTACTGTATTATAACTGTGGTAGTACAAATGTTCGTCAAAATACTGAAATATATTCGATGGATTTATCAGAGTACAAAGTTGAATTATGTCTCCCTTTCCTGTTGCTTAGGTTCCATCTATCTCCAATGGCGAGCTATATTCTCACTACTTAAATACATATGTAAATGACAATAATAATGATAATAATAATAATAATAATAATAAACTGTATGCAAAAAGGGCTCTAATGACCTTGAGCTCTAAAACCCCACAAAAAAATGTATGCAGAACATTAACAAATAATCACAGTAAGCTTTTGATAATGTCTGCATATTCCAAAGCATTCGATGTCATCGATCACGAAATTCTCCTTTCCAAATTGCATTCTTTAGGCATTCGTGGACTTCCACATCAATGGCTAACTTCTTATTTAAAAGATAGATATCAACAGGTCGTAATATCCTATTCTAAAAATAAAATACTTCAGCGTTGTCTTTCAGAAACAAAGCCACTTACTTGCGGAGTACCCCAAGGATCAATTTTCGGCCCTATACTCTTTTTATTGTATGTGAACGACATGTCATCATCCACATCAGATTGCAAAGTGATTCTTTTTGCTGATGACACTAATTTACTGTGTAAGCACGCCAATGCTCAAAAAGTTTCGTCTAACCTTTCGACTTGGTTCCATGCAAATCTGCTCATTGTAAACACTGACAAAACAGTTTCTATGTCATTTCACAATAGTATCACAAAATCTTTAACCCAGGTTTCTCTTTATTTAAACGGAACACAATTAAAAACTGTTACGAATACAAAATTCTTAGGTCTCCATATTCAAGACAACCTCAATTGGAATTGTCACGTTGACAATCCTAATTCCCAATTAAACAAATTGTGTTACTCATTCCGAAACTTAGTTAACGCAGTTAGTCCGCGTATTTCCCGTTGCGTATATTTTGTAAACGTTTATTCCCATTTACAATACGGCATTACCTTCTGGGGTAATTCCGGTCAGAGTATTCAAACTTTCAGAATTCAGAAGAGGATAGTTCGGATAATTTGTAAATCTCACCCCCGAAACTCTTGTAAACCTTNTTTCAAGGAATTAAATTACTGAAGTGCCACCCTTGCTTTATATGAAACAGTCTCGTTCACGAACACAATACTCGCAATAGTAATAATATTCATCGCCCTAGAGTGTCAACCACTCTTTGCCAAAAAGGACCATATCATTCGGGAATCATTCTATATAATTCCCTGCCCAAGAATATAAAAGATTATTGAATTGAATTGAAGAAATTGAATATCTTCAAATCCGCGGCTAAAAACTACCTCCTGCACCAGTGCTTCTACACTGTAACAGAATTTATTGATTTTAATAAAAGTTAAATCCGTCTTGTACTTTATCACGCCATTGCTGTAGTACTTTTTAAACAACTTANGGATGAGTTGCCGTATGGCTCATATTAATTTACTTTTATGTGTACTCAACTTTGGCACGGTTGTGTACATAAATTCTGTAGCCCCATACTGTCCCGGGTTTTTCTCCGTTTTTCCTTCGGGTAGAGGCGGATTTCTTATACAGGTTCTCTAGGCTTTGTCTAGGGGCGTGTTTATTGTAACAATAAATCGTGAATTTAGTGTTTTTTCAACTCTTATGATTTTTAAACACTATACTCAGAATAATCTATAGTTCGATAATAACTTGTACATGTAATTTTTTGCGTAAAATTACAAACATATTGACATTCTATTAGTATTATAACTCGCAGCTAACATTTTATCTTATCTAGGAACGTTTGCTGAAATTTTTGAATCCACCTCTGCCTTAGGGCCCTTGATCGGAATTGATGGGATGGTCCCTTACTTGCTTCCGGAGAGTAAATTAGTTTATTGTCCTCCACGTGGTCATACACAGCTTGTACTGTTTTTTGACAATAAATTTATTATTATTATTCATTGCAAATTCATACAATTTTGACAAGATTCTATATAGATCTCTGATGTTTATCATTTTTAAATAAATTTCTTCTTGATCTATAATCTCAATATCCTCTAATTTCATTTTCTGATCTTCATTAATACAATGATCAACTATTACACAACTTTTATCTTTCTTGTCAACAATCCTCCCAAGCTCATTAATTCTAATAATACCACACATTTTTTTCATTTAATCTTTGTCCTATGTTACAATACCATATAATATTTTCCTATGTTTTGTCACTATTTATTTTCTTTCTTAAATAATTTACAAAGCTTGCCTTAAACGTGTTGATTTTTCAGAAATACTGCATTAACTTTTTTATTCTGATATTTTGTTCTGATTCTCCAGTATTCTTTTTTATATTATAAATCCTCTTGTTTATGGTTTTATTAATAAATCCAAAAGGATAATTGTTGGTCAAAACTCTAACCAGTTAAATCAAAACCTATTATTTTCCCCAATTTAGTGTTAATTTTTTCTTAATGAAAGACTTTGGAAGATTAATTGACTTTGTTCTAGTTAGAATGAATTTGTGTTTCAAAATATTATAATTATGTGAAAGTATCCTTGAAATGTATACTTCCTCAAAACTAAGCAAATGTTTTTTTTTCTTTTTTCTTCTTTCATTTTTATTTAAAAAAAAAACTGTTAAGTATTTTAAAAAATTATTATAGCATCAGTGAAGATTTTAAGAGAAATAGTGAAAAATACCTGAAAAGATGGAAAAACAGTTGAAGGAAAAGAGTAGAGAACAAAAGAGAGAAATATGAATTTTTAAGTGTCATCCATTGTGCAGAGGTGTACAATAATGTTAATCTTTGTTTCCTTGTAGACTCATTTATATTTTCTATTTTTTCATATATTTCTTTATTATTCCAAATTTCCTCATTTCTATAGAGTTTAGTGACCTAAGATGTTCCTAATGGATCTTCTTTCCTATACTTCTGACCTGTCTAAATAATAATTTAATGCTAAACCTTTACTTATAAGTGCATTAAATTTGGCAAAAAGTTACTGTATTAAGAATTAAACATTTTAAAAGCATCTCGTAAATTAGTGGTAACAGACAATAAATAAAATTGTTATTCAAGTTAATAAAAATTGAGAATGGAGGAGGAAATTTTATTTTTATTTTATAGTTGTTTTGTAAGCACATTTATTTGATATTCAATAGGTTTTGGAGAATGGAGCAATGTTGATTAGTATTGTTAAACAGGTTTTGAATACCTGAGGGATGAAAAGAAATAAAGGCCCAGTCAATAGAATTGTTCAATTATATTACTGGTAATGAAGTATTAAGAAGAAAAATTGTGCTTTATGATCTATATATGTATAAGTGTGACCATTTTAAATTCTTTGCTACGAGGCCTGTAATTGTAATTCCACAGCATTTGAATTGGTGTTGTTGTGAAAAGATGTTTTTTTTCAGCATAACCTTATATAACAGTACTTGTCATCCCAATCCAGGGACTTAGTCCCAGGTAACTTCCCGTAAAAATTAAAGTACAGTTATTAAAAACATGAATTCAAAAACTTTCAGAACATGAGGACATTAATGAAAATATATTTCATTGGTTGATAATGGAGTCATCCACCTAAATACTACTACTTATTAACAACTTGTTGTTGTGTAAATCTTGGAATTTTTATTCTAGGTGAAAGTGGGAGTCTCGTCTTTCATTCATTGTGAATAAACAGTGCATCAACTAAATTTTGAATTGAGTGTACTCTTGAGAAAAAAAAGCAACTAGATACTGTAAAAATCCCTAATCTTCCTCAGGTTTTGAGTATGCTGGATTTGTTACTAAATGTAGTGATTTACGAAGTAACAAATATCAAGTTATTCAATTTTTTCTTAGAAATATTAAGAATTTTTACAATATAATTCCATATACATTGGTAATGATAGGCTTATAAGTATGATAATTGTAAGAGATTAGGTGAAAACAAATTGGTTAAAACTTCACATTTTCTCTACACTCCCTGCACCAAGGGTGGGAGACGGATACAGTAAAATGTGTACATGCCTTTAATTTGCATTGACCACAAAGATAATTTTACAGTATAGTAAATGTCATTATTTTTTATTTGGTCACACAACACCGGAGACAAAATCCTGCTTGAAAATACCACTCTGGCAGTTTAATATAATAATGTGCAAAATATAATGTATTCATAGAAAATGTGGGTCCATTTATGAATAATTAATTAACTGTACAGTGCAATATGAAAGTAAGAGTGGCACAACTTACAAGGAAACAATTCCTCATAGATAAGGAAAAAGGAATTACATTTTTTATGCCTAGGAAAACTACTCTGGATCTACTATCTTATATCGGATAGGATAAGCCATTCTCACAACAATATCACAAAATTTTGTAAATATAAATATTAAACTGTTTTATCCTGAAAACTGAAACCATAATTTTGATTATTCCAAAAACCATTTGTTCAGGCCACAAAGGCTGCAGAGGTGTTCAATGGAATGTTGATATCTGTGAAGTAGTAAAACACTATTGAAAAATTTCTGTATCATAATATTTAATCTTCTTGTCTTTTGAAATGTCACAAAAATATTTAAGTAATAGTAAACAATTAATGTTTCTCTTTAAAAGTGTTCCTACATCCAAGAGTATGTTGAGAATTATTCTCTTGACTCTTAATTTATAGCAAGTTGGACATAAATATTAGCATGATACTGTATTCATTTTAACCTGCAATTCATACAGTTTCAGTAAACTAAATATTTGATTCTTCGTTCAAGCAATATAATTATAGAAATACTCATCATTAAATTTTGGTTACAAACTTCTTTTTTGATCTATGTAGTTCATCGTAATACAATTCATTTTATTTTATAAATTATTCAGCTTTCAAACTAAAAAAAAATATTAAAAAACTTATTGCAACAGCCAGAGGTAAACTTAAGTATAGAAACTGAGGAAATGAAATAATTTTTTCCAGGCCCTGTCCGTGGCCCATTTTTTCATATTACCTTATAGAGAAGGTTAGTTGCAAAATTAATCTTATAGAGATCAAGCCAAAAAAACATGGTAGGAAAAGAACATGTGTATTACTCGCTCGAGAATATAGCTCGTCATTCGACATAGATGGAACCTAAGCAACAGGAAAGGGAGACATTATTCAACTTTGTACTATGATAAATCCATATAATATATTTCAGTATTTTGACAAACATTTGTACTATCACAGTTATAATACAGTAACAAATATATATTTGAATTTATAGAAATCTTTGAGGTTAATATTAGAGAAATGATGACAACACATGAGTCGAGTACATAACATGCTTGGCTTCTTATTTGTCATTAATTTCACATCGTTCAACAGTATCAAACAATTCCTATCGTTCACAACTTAACAAGAATTGAATATACAAAATGAATCCCCACTTTTGAAATTCATTTTGAAGGGTTCCTGTTGGAGCTCAAAATTTTTAATGTTAGCTCAAAGTAGCTCCTAATTATCTCGTAATTGTAGACATGTTTCTGATTTCATTTGAGAAAGGGCACCCACACTTTTGAAAATTCATTTTGAAGGGTTTCCGTTGGAGCTCAAAATTTTTATTGTTAGCTCAAAATTAGCTCGTAATTATAGACATGTTTCTGATTTCATTTGAGAAAGTGGGGGTGCCAGCTATACGGACGTTACCTCACTGTATCTTTACTGCGCCTGCACTGAACTTCAGTGGTGGCCCACCACAGATTACTTGGGCGCTACCATCAAAACGACGGAAAAATTGTACTAGCGCCGGCCGCTAGGTAAAGCTAGTGCAGGGGATCCGAGCATGTGTGCAATGAGGGGCTCGTTTTTTTCCGCGCCGGAAACGCGTGGCGTTGCCGACCTAACAGCTCCAAATTTCGAAGCGAGTGGGAATTAAAATATGTTCGTCAGCACACTTATGTTACCAGGACGGTACCTAATTCAAATATTTAAAATATCTGAATATGAAACAACGTCAATGCGGGGGTGCTAGCTTGAGGTCTAGTTAGCATTCCCTCTGGTTAATAATGTTTATTAATATTTTTCAACAAAAATATCCATTTGACGAAAAAAATTATTAGAATAAAAGTTTCTTATTTTTCGACGAAGACTTGATTCCATTCAATTTTTCGTATGACTTGACTTTTTAAAATTTCTTTATAAAAAACATGTTTCTAATTAAATTGCTATTTTTTGCCTGTACCTAATTTAACCAAAATCAAATATTCGAAAAATCTAAAAATTATACCATTACGTCAATGTGTGGGTTCTCGCTTTAAGTATACTTTCCACTCCGCCTGGTTGATATTATTTATTAACATTTTGCAACAAAAATTTGCATTTGACAAAAAATGGAATGGAATAAAAGTTTCTTATTTTTCCATGTAGAATTGATTCCATTCATTTATTTTGCAAAACTGTAAACTTTTGTGTAATTTGTTTATAAAAAACGTTACTAATTAAAAATTTTTGTTTTGCCTGTACTAAATTGTACCAAATTCGAACCTTTGAAAAATCTGAAAACGATACTATTACGTCCATGTTTAAATTGCAATTATGGGTGTATCAGGCGTGTATCAAAAAAAAAAAAACTTTTTTGGTGCAAATTGTACTTAGTTTTGTTTTGATAAAGTGGAGGTGCTAACTTCTTCCACGAGAAGAAGTGAACAGCGGTCTCACCACAGCGCGTCGCTTTGGACAAGACAACTCGTCACAAGACGCAAAGCTCAATGACGGGTCTATTGTTCATTTGAGATAAATGAAAAATAAGGGTTAATAAATTGATTTGTTAAATAGTACTTACCCATTATACCTTTATTTACGATGTGCCCTTTATTCATTCCGAAGCGGATTGATGTATGAGGAAAGATATAAAATGAATATTTATTCTACGAAAGATATTAAGCTTACCGATACATTTCCATTGTATGCCTTTCCTGTTACACAATTTACCCTCAATCATATGATAATTTCCGACGATTTCAACAATGCGGTTCTCGATATCTTCTGTTTTCAGAACAATCGTTTAATAAAGATAGGCGATTCGTCCATATTTATTTCTACAATTACGACAGACATCTCATAAAACATTATACTATAAATTTGTTAAATGTTATAGTAATTTAGCGACACACTAGCCATATTGAATTAATATTTGGATCTACATTTCCTTGTACATAAAATGAATTTTGTTATTGAACATCATTCTGATAAATACATAGATATGATAAAATGGTCTGACATTTTAAATAATGGAATGCTTGTGTACGTAGTCTTCTCATCCAAAATGTTTTGAAGCTCTTACAACAAAAACCTTCTTCACAAATTATTGTGTCTATTTTTATGGCGAAAGTCGAAACGATAATAGTCACTCCGGAGTAACTATATATTTTTTTAAGTTTCTGATTTACACTTCCCCAAGGGAAGATGTGTATTTTCCCCATGCATCCCGATCGTCTGTACTATCACGCTCCATCGGCAGCGGAAATCGATATCCACTTCCGAAGAAACTGATTGTTTCTGGCTCTGGTTCTGAAGTGATGTAGCAGATGGTTTCTCCAGGAAGAAGTTGACTCTGCAGATTGATGATGCTATCTTTAAGACGAGCCAAGCGATCTATCAGTCTGTTACGAATTATCACTTGACGAACGGCTTGAATGAAGCGACTATGAGGGTGGAAACGGGAGAACCATTCCGAACACACGTCAGGCTGAGAGATTTTGCTCTCAGGTTTCTGAAACAGAAAATTTCAGGAAAACGATCAACTAACCATCTACAGAATGGAATGCTGTTCCGGTGAGAAAATCGACTTCCGGGTCTATTCGGGTTTCTCCCATCGATCGCCAATGGCACTCATGGGAGCCACATGGTGTCGAGATGCCGTTCTATTATGCCCACTCATGTCCACGCATTTAAATCAGTTTTGAATTCACACTAACTCTTAGATGACGTAAGTGAACAAGAGAGCAAATATTGTATGTGTATTTCTCGATAGTGAATAGACAAGAATGTAGTAATGGAAACATTGAAATAGAAAACATTTATAATATTATGTGCTCATACTTCAAAGAAAGTTTTGTATGTTTACAGGAAGGGAGTGCCACAACATTAAAGGTGACAAATTGTTGATGTCCTGCAAAGTTCATTTTTGTGAGTCGGTAATATATAACAAAGAGTAACTTGTTAGAATATTTGGAAGGAAGGAAAGTAAATACGTTGCATATCCAGATGATTTGTCAATATCAATTGGGGCTACCAGTAAAAGATAATTGGAAAAGAAAAGTCGAACTATTATTGTAAAAATAGATGAGAAATGTGAAAGAATGGATTAAAATTGACGCCAAGAAAGGGATTACGGATGAGGTAACCAATAGCGAACAGAAAGAATCTAATCATAAAAGGGAGGACGGAAAACTATGTTAATGTTAGATAATATAAATATTTGGGTGTTGTCTTGGGTTAGTATTTTAGAAGAACATGGAATATGAGATTGAAAAGGCTAGGGAGATACTTTTTAGTATACTTACGGTATATCTAACAAAGTGTAATATATTGTATATAATAATAAATAATAATAATTATTATTATTGGGACTTCACAAACATCTAGGTCATTAGAGCCCTTTATTGATATACAAAGTATAATAATACAATATTACGGAATAAAAAAATCTTGGTACAGTTGGGCATGTTATCTTCCACGCTATTCATCTATACTCAACTGTGTTTCACAAACATGCATAAATCTCTTGAAATGCGGTGAACCACACCGCTAGGTAACATATTAATTATATTATGTTGAATGAAAATAGGGAACGGGACCGAGATTCGAGCTCGGGACCAGCTGCTTAGCGCGCTGATGCCCTACCGACTGCACCAACCCGCTCACCTCTAGTGGCTCCGTCTACCATGAAACACTTGAGTCATGTTATGTAGAATGTCAATGGTAGACGAGGCTACTAGAAGTGAATGGGGTAGTGCAGTCGGTCAGCGCGAAAAGCAGCGGTCCTGAGTTCGAATGTATGTCCTGTCTTCCATTTTCATTTAACATAACATGATCCAACTGTTTTTCTTTTACTTAAATTGAGATTGTAGCCGTCTCTTTAGATACCTGGTGGAAATGACTTTTACCTCAATTCCTCTACAAAGCGCAGTNCAACATAACATGATTCAACTGTTTTCTTTTACTTAAATTGAGATTGTAGCCGTCTCTTTAGATACCTGGTGGAAATGACTTTTACCTCAATTCCTCTACAAAGCGCAGTTCTTATTGTGGCACGTATGTAAAAAAAATCTACAAATGGAAGTCAATGTATGCTTTTGAACGCTCTTCCATCACATACAGTGAGAAATCATTCTCCAATTCACTAAAATGACCCTATCCACTATCTTACATTACCTAAGAAAATGATTTCATTAATTTAAAGTGAAAAGAGAACTGTGTACTCGTATATCTACAACTGTGTTGGCATAACTGTTCACAGAAACCAGAAAATCAAGGAACTTTGACTTTTAGGTGTTGTGCAAGTGAAATATCTCTACCCATGTATGAGAACTTCGGTCTGTTAAAAATACCGACGGGAAATGACCCAGGATTCAACCCAATAACTCCTGCAGATTTCGCGATGATAACATCTTCATTTTGTGGCGCGTCGCGGTCCATCAGGCCTACCTCCCTCTAACTACTTATAATTTTGTTATATTGAATGAAAATGGGAGACTTGACCCAGAAGCGAACGGGGTGACGCAGTTGGTAAGCTGAATGTTCCGAGTTCGAATCACAGTTCTGCCATTTTCATTCAACATAACATAATTAATATGTTACCTGGTGGTGAGGTTCGCCGCAATTTGAGATATTTCTGCACACTTATAATCTACTCCAAAGGTAGCATAACTTCCACACATGTAATCGACCTATCGTAATGCACTCAAAGAATGTAAACGATTTGGTGAGTTTGCAATCAAGAAAAATGTTTACTGCTTTAAAATTTACTATGTACTTATCATACTTTAGTTGTGAAGGATCACTTTTCTCGTCTAAGGTTGATTCAAGAAAAACTCTAACGATAGTTGTTTGCCGTCCGGTCATTGAGATAGAAGCTCACGAAGGTATATGAGCGTCCTGTCTTATTCGCTTCTCGTTACAAGTACGGTTATCGTACATTTCTTCGTTTTGCTAGTTTTTAACTTGTTTATGACGAAGTCTAGGAATATTTTCGTGGTTGCATTTTACAAAGAAAGTTCGAAAAGTTGACAAATATATACGCATATTATCAGCTTAAGAGTTGTATATGAACATGTCAATTCTACAATAATAGTATTCGTCATAGACTATTGTACTTGTACACATAGTTTTATTGTCTCTATTTATCTCAGATACGTACGTTTTCTGGTTGTTTTATAATCCTTTGACGTAGCTGCACTGGTTCATTTGCTGACATAATTGTGTCATCAATTATATATCCTCGTAGTTTCTGGAAAAAAGAAGTCGGATGATTTTCGTTTCAATTTATTCATGTATACTCATTGTCACAAGATGGAGATGAGGATAGATCCTCATGAAATAAAACATTTTCATGTGCATATTCAACACCCTTTGTGATGTGAATTACATTATTTTTATCATTATTGTTGTTACATTCGATATACGAGTTGTCTTTCACCTCAATGACCGCAACTAGCATCATTACGCTTTTTTGATAAATGTCTATATTTTCAGCGTTCTTATAAGCGCTCACTGTTCCAGAATTGAGATTCAACGAACGTTAAATTACGTGACACATAAGGTAAGAAAATTATATTATATAGTTAAAAAATGGAATTTAAGTGAAAGAAGATGAGTGTAAAATATAGAGAATTAATTTACATAAATGTAAAATTAGCCTTATAATTGGTTCTGATACCTTAGAGATATAATAATAGGATAAGGAGCTTAAATTAAGTCATTCCTTACCATGTAAAAGTCCCAATCCACGTCATAGTTATGTTTCGGGACATCATCTCCTCCCATCCCTAAATTCTCTAACTCTGGGCGAATTTGTATTTCTTTCGATCTCTTTTTGAATTCAGCAACTTCGTTATTAAATTCTTCGTCTATGAGTCTTTTCAGTTCTTTGTCTTCTTCAGCTGTTCTTCCCAATGGTCCTAAAACATTTTTTTGAATGATAAATCAACATTCAGAAAAAGAACGGAAGCTGGTGTTCTAAGATATTCGTGGATATTAGAACTAATGGGCGACCCATGGCACAGTGCTTAGCGCTCTGCATCTACCGCTAGTTCAAAACCCAGTAGATCGAAATAGAATTATCAGTGGAGGACAAAGCGGATGCGCGGCAGGTTTTGTCGGAGTAGTTCCGTTTCCACTGCCTTTCATTCCATCACAACATTCACTTATTCACATCATCCTTGTCATCACCATCATTAGAAGACCGTCTCAGAACAGGCGGTGATCAAGTACAACGACAGGGGTATAAAGGAGCCTCCACGCAGTGCCCCGTGTGGTTCTATCTCCACATAGCGTTACCAACTGCCGGTACGTCGGATCAAAGTCAACGCAGCACGTACATTTAAATGGGACCGACTCCACATTCAGTGTTGCGCATTTTCCTCGCCCGCGGGTCATTTCCACCGCCGTCCTGCTGCGTTGGCTACGGCCGGCAAGTGTAGAAATGAGGATTTAACACACAGTATCTCATGACCCCTACAGTATCTTTGGGTCCGGGAAACAACATGGGAGAACTGCTTCTACCACCTTGTAACTCTGGCAAATGGGAGTGAGATGAGAATAACGGATCTCTCACAAGAGAGATCCCTTAGCCTCTCCCACCTCAAATCTCTAATCCTACCAACACCCGGTGCCCCTGTTAAGCCGAGCACCCTAGCGAAAGGTTAGGTAATCAACCCCAGTGGGATTCTGGGTCGGCGAACTACCAGGATTGGGGGTCAAAGAAAGGCAAAGGGAAATCGCCTTTGAAACTATCCCAAGAAAACCCCATGGTTTTGCTCTGTTCTAAATGTTCCGGAGTGTACACGTCAGATCTCCGGGGAAAACGGGATTAAGGAAAGCCTTTTTGAAAGTTAAGAGCTGTAAAGAACCACTCTATACCGGAACTTGGAATGTAAGATCAATGTAACAAGGAAAGCTGGATATAGTTAAATTAGATATGGAAAGGTTAAAGCTTTGGGAATGAGTGAATGAAAATGGACCGAAAAGGGAAAATTTCAATGCGAACAATATACAGATTACTAATTCTTGCTAATTCAAATATATGCACCAACTACGGATGCAGAAGAAGAAGAAGAAGAAGAAGAAGAAGAAATAGAGGAATTTTATGAAAATCCACAGGACTTAGTAAACTTGACACCAAAGAAAGATGTCACCCTCATTATTGGCGACTAGAACTCCAAAGTAGGAGATAAAGTAGTTGAGGGCCTCACAGGAAATTTTTGTCTTGGTGTACAAAATGAAGCAGGGAAAAGATTCCTATAGTTCTGCCAGGAGAACACATAAGTTGTGACAAACACCGTTTTCGAACAACCAAGAAGACGTTTATATTCGTGGACCTCGCCTGATGGTAAATACAAAAATCAAATTGACTACATACTCCGCAATATGAGATGGAGAAGTGCTATACAGACAGTCAATACTAGACCTGAAGCTGATTGAGACTGATCACGAGCTTCTCTTAGCTAAAATTGTATAAAGTTAAAGAAGGTGAAAAGGACGGTAGTTCCAATTATGTACGATTTGAACAATATCCGGTCTGAATATGCGGAGGAAGTCAGTAATAGTTATTTATGCACTTGTTTTACATGCTAGACAATCGGAACATATATGGAATGAAACACGAGAGATAGAGCAATATGCGACCGAAAATACGTACCCAAAGCAAAGAAAAGTAGAAAGGCAAAATGGTTGTCAGAGAAGGCTTTAAATGTAGCAAAGGAAAGAAGACAACATAAACGTAATTGAAACAGAATAAAGATGGCAGTTTTGAGTAAAACGTTTCAGAGATTAGTCAGAAGAGAGAAAAACATTTGTAAACGAACTGTGTAAAGAAAGAGAAGAAAATAAGTTGGGGAAAGCGAGAGACCTTTACAGAAAATTGAGGAGATGAAAGGAAAATTTAATAAAGGTATTGGACGGTGAGAGATGCAAATGGTAAAGATCTTAAAGAGGGAGATCAAGTTAAAGAAAGATGGAGAGGATATGCAGAAGGTCTGTCTAAGAAAGAACCTATCAATAAGGACAAGTTTCGCCCAAACGTTTTAGAACAGGAAGCTGACATTTCAGAGAGGGAAATAGAAATGGTTTCCGCAAGGGTAGAGGAACACGAGACCAAATAACGGTTATTCGTTGGAAAATGGAGAAAAGTAGGGAATACCAGAAAGAAATCGATCTGTGCTTTATAGACTATGCGAAGGCGTTTGTTTGTAACGACCACGACGCATTGTGGATCGCACTTCAAAAATTGGGAACACCAAATCACTTAATTTGCCTTATAAGGAGCCTATATTTAGACTAAAATGCAGTTGTACGAACGGAGTACGGGACCATTGCAAGTTTCAGAATTGAAAAAGGAGTGAGACAGGGCTATTTACTATCGCCTTATTTGTTTAATTTGTAGGCTGAAACCATTGTGAGGATGACAAATTTAGATGAACTTGGAGCAGGTAATAAAATTGCTTGAAGAATAATTAACAATTTGAGATATGTAGACGACACCATATTAATGGCGGAAACAGAGGAGGACTTAAAGAATTCTTCATTAGGGTGAAATAGGCTAGTGAAAGAGTTCGTCTGAAGCTAAATATATAGAAAACAAAATTCATGGCTATCGGAGCAATCACGGCATGGATGGTAGATGGTGATAAAATAGAAGAGGTGGAAGAATGTATTTATTTAGGGTCAAAGGTATTTCGCAAAGGCGACTGCTGCTCGGAAATCAAATGACGTTTGCTTCTAGGGAGGAAAGCTATCACCAACTTGAACGGCATTTTTAAAAGCAGAGATGTAACTATAGAAACGGAGATCCGTATTGTGAAAGCAATGATTTTTCCGGTAGTTATGTGCGGATGTGAGTTGGACTCTCAGAAAATCAGAACGTCGTAAGATTGACGCGTTGGAGCTTTGGTGTCGGAAGAAACTTTATAAGAGTTTCTTGGACGGAGAGAAGGACAAATGAGTCAGTGCTGAGAGAAATCAACTCTACATACTCCTTAGAGGGGATGATGCTACTTAGCAAATTAAAATACTTTGGACTCATCTTGAGAAGGTATGATAATATGGAGAAGAGTCTGATGTTTGGAAAAATTGAAGGAAAACGGAGGAGAGGGCGACAGAGAACTAGATGGATGGATGGAATCACTCAAGCTATGAATATGAGTTTCGAGAGACTGAGGGAGATAGAGTTGGACAGAGGAAGATGGAGAGCAGCAATCCATGGGATCACGAAGGTTCGGTGAGACTAAACGACTGAACAACAAAAATCTTATGACAGTCCCCCACATTGCGGACATGCCGCGCGACCTTGAGTCGCTGACAAGTCATTTAAACCAATCAGAAGGAAAGAACAGGAGTGAAGTGAGAAACCCACCTATTCAAATGCTTTTTGATGCATCTGAGACGTGATTGAATGATTGATTTCATTTATATTAAGTTAACAATTTCATAATTTTGTCAAATTAGATGGAGACAATTTTCTGGGTTTGAAGAACTTACCTTTCTGTCCCTTCACATTTTATAGTGTATTAATAAAGAATGAATGAGAAATGCTATGTTTCTTTACATTATTTTAAAGTTTAATTATTTCTTATAGAACCAAATTTATTGATACCCTATAATATTACAAATAACTTTAAAATCTCATCAATTTAATTACATTTCTGCAATTTGATCATATAAGAATCCACTGTTGCAAAACGTTGAGAAAACAAACGTAAGTTAACTACGCTCCTAGAATGAAGAACATTAGTAATCAAATTTCGTTGATTTGCAGCTCAGCAATAACACCCACTTCGATATTTTTAAAATTTCATTACTTTGATCCAATCAAACAAATCATTTTAGAGAAAAAGGTCCATATAAAATTTGAAATTCACTTCCTTCTCGAGTATTTTCATTTACACTTTTTGTTACAAACCAAAGGCTTGTAAATTATATTTGTTATTAATTATTTATTTGTTGTTTATAATTGTTTATAACTATGTCTATTTATTAATAAATTATTCAATGTCTGCCAATAATATTGTTTTAAATCAGGCGCTAAACTATATCGATACATATCGACTCCAGAAGTCGATGTATTCAAATCGATGTATTCAAGTCGATGTATTCGATACTATCGATATTGTCATTATAATGTATAAACTCCATGAATTAAGATTCGTGAACGAACACTGTATATAGAAGTTCTGTGAGTTATGTACGTTCTATGAACACCGTTTGTGAACGTGTTCACTATAGAAAATCTGTGCCTAGCCTATTTATACGGCTGTCTGCAGGCACTCAGTACCCAGTGATGTAAGATACATCGTGGCGTCGAGACCCAGTCGGACGTAGATCGTCGTGGCGTCAAGGATGAGTGTCATTAGAATCATATCGTGTTGTGTTACTATGCTAACATAGTACTTGTACTTTTGGAAAATGATTATCGTACTACGTAATCATACTCGTGTTGTGTTGTATGCGTACTGAATATGGTACCGCGCACAACCAGGAGCACAAATGCTCTAACAACATTTTAAGTTTCAGTAGCGAGTTCGAACCAAAGCAACCACTACTGTCTTGGCATGAAAATCAAGTCACCAGCCAGAAGCAGCTGGAGCTACAATCAACTAATCAAGATCTTCGCCGTAAGCAGCACGAAGCCATCACAGCGAGGTCAACTAGCGTCGGAAGACGTCTTATAAGTATTATCTCGTGCACACGAAAACTTCTGTATGAAGGCCTTAGAGTTTTCTACAATTGTATTGTATTCACTTCCTCACATGTGAGGATGACATCAGGGAAATCTCCCTCGATGTAATAATCAAAAATCCTGCACTTCTTTCGGTTATTCATAACCACTCATGTAACAGCAGGTATTTGTTATTATCAATTCGTTGATTACTGGGGGGATCCTCGAAAACTCGAGGACGGCGGGAACTTTTTTTTTGTGATGATGAGAGTCTCACTACACATTTGTTAATTCCACTTAGTCATTCTGTTTAAATGGGGAAAGGGATGGGCTATAAACAAATGTTTATATTTAACTATTTATAACTCTGTTGGACTTATTATCCACAGAGCATCATCTGCTCACAACTGATGACTTCAACCTTGTTATGTATCATATTAATTGGTAATTCTGCAAATGTAGTTTATAAGAAGATATATGTATATGATTTTGTAATAAATGTTAATTTGTTGAAACCGAGGCGATTCCGCTAAAAGAATCTTAATCCAATCTTAACCTCCCAGGCTAGTTGAAACACACTAGCACCCCCCTATATATTTCCTGTGTTATTGAGCGTTTGGTTATTCGTTCGTAACACTTTTACCTCATGGGAAAACTTTTTAATGTCAATAGGTGGGAACATTTACGTTCATCTACTTGAAATAATATATAATGGTTTGAAAATTAATTACAATATTGTTTTGATGATCACTGTTACTCTCCGACATAAATGTTCTTTATTTGTGAGAAATTTTAAAAAATTTCTTTCTTCAGGGAACTAAATAACCGATTTAAATGAAGCGCACTCCGTAGAGACACGGCTACACGTGGTGACAGCAGCATTGCACGTGACTGCTGACAGCTCGCTACGGTAGCTACAGTTGTGTGGGTAGGGGTGAAAAGTTTTCAAGGTTGCGTTGCTGATCCGACGTACAGGCAATGCTATGTGGAGACAGATCTTCACAGAGCGCCTTGAGACACTCTAGAGAACTCCTGTAATAAAAATGGAATTCTGGTACGATTTCATTTCACTCACTAAAAGTAATATTAATACACCAGCAATGCATAATCATACTATAAACAATGATATATTTTGATTATTTGAGCTTTAATTTCATTTATTTTCTACATTTACTTCATCAATATATAGTAGCATTCTTTAACAGCTGTCGATAAGTTTCTTTAAAAAAAACACATACAATTCGTGTCCCCCAGAAATCCGTTTCCAGCACCATCTAGTGGGGACTCTAAGAACTCCATTCGCAAACTATGCAAAATTCACAATTATAAAAAAAATCAATAAAAACTGTTTTATACATCACACCGACTTGCGTTGTTTTGCGATCGATTTATTGCAGCCATACCCACATATCCATTCTTTTGAAACTAAAATAATAATATTAATAATTTCCATTGTCCCCGTCGTGGCCACAGTGTCAGCGTGATTGCTCGTCACCAAGTCATCCCGGGCGGGGCAAGAAAAAATTTGTAGCTCTTTGTATCCATGTCCCAGTTTAATTAGCCGGGATGAACAAAGAGTCCGACCTCCGCGACTAACAACCGCAGTTGTAACGCTAGGATACAAGTGGTCTGGATCATATCTAGACGCTGCTCAGATGTCGGTTATTAAGACGAGTCTAAATCACTAACTGAGCCTTACTGGTACTCGTCTTTCGTGGTCCTCGTTGGCCGAAACGAAAATACATAAATACATACATACAGAAACGAGGCATTGCGGAAAAATTTTGGAGCAAGAAATTATTTTACGAAATCGATCTTTCTTCATTTGAAATTCGACTTTTGAGAAATAGATTAGTTTTGAATTTCGTTACCAAAACCAGTTCACTGAAGTCTGTATAAAACTCACCCCTATCCCAGTACAAATTGATACGATAGAATTTTCAAATTTTTCAAATAATAATAATAATAATAATAATAATCATCATCATCATCATATCCGGGCAATTTGGAAAATTTTCGGGACAAAGAATTCTTTTACAAAGACGGCCTTTTCGCATTTGAAACATTACTTTATATAATTGACAAATGGACTAAAAATAGATCTCGAAAAAAAATCCAGTTTCAGAATTCTTTATTTTATTAGAGAAAAAATTATAATAAATTTATTGTCAAAAAAACCGTATGAACTGAGTATGACCACGTAGAGGACAATAAACTAATTTACTCTCTGGAAGAAAGCAAGGGACCATCCCCTCAATTACGATCAAGGGCCCTAAGGCAGAGGTGGATTCAAAAATTTCAGCAAAAGTTCCTAGATAAGATAAAAAGATAGCTACGAGTTATAATACTAATAACATGTCAATATGTTTGTAATTTAACACAAAAAATTTATTTTACATGTACAAATTATTATCAAACTATAGATTATTCTGAGTATAGTGTTTAAAAATCGTAAGAATTGAAATAACACTAAATTCACGATTTATTATTACAATAAACATGCCCGTAGACAAAGTCTAGAGAACATGTATAAGAAATCCGCCTCTACCCGAAGGAAAAACGGAGAAAAACCCGGGACAGGATGGGGCTACAGAATTTATGTACACAACCGTGCCAAAGTTGAGTACATATAAAACTAAATTAATATGAGCCATACGGCAACACAATCATGCAAGAAAATAGTTTTTGAAATTGTTATAAGTTATTTAAAAAGTGCTACAACAATGGCGTGATAAAGTACAAGACGAATTTAACTTTTATTAAAATCAATAAATTCTCTTACAGTGTAGAAGCACTGGTGCAAGAGGTAGTTTTTGACCGCGGATTTGAAGAGATTCAATATCATGATATCTTTTATGTGCTTGGACAGGGAATTATATAGAACGATTCCCGAATGATGCGGTTCTTTTTGGCAAAGAGTGGTTGACACTCTAGGGCGATGAATATTATTACTATTGCGAGTATTGTGTTCGTGAACGAGACAGTTTCCTATGAAGCAAGGGTGGCACTTCAGTAATTGGGAGTTAACAAACAAGACCGTTTCATAAATATAAATGCAGGGAAGTGTTAAGCGTGGGACGTAAATTTAACAATAAACTCGGATATATCATCTATTTTCGTGAAGATATTGCTAAAATTGCTTATAAGTATTGCAAGAGTTGTTGGCCAAGATGTGTGGCTTGAGTAAACGAGTGAAGTCATACGAGGGAATGTAAACCATTTATATAAACTGGGTCAGGGAGACACAGAGAGTGCTGAGCTGGGTCGGGAGGCGGCGACGTCACGGTAAATGGTCATATTTAAGAGAGGGATCTCAAGACTCGAGGGCTCAGAGAGACACGCTGCCAAGAGACGTCAGAAATACACCGGCTTACGAGGGTGGCGCCGAGCGGTGAAGGACGGACGCCGACCGAAGGCAGCTGAACGCCCTTCGAAGCCTGACCGAACCAGGACGACTGACCGTCGCCGCTTCACCGCCGGACCATGTTCGCTCGACCGGCTCAGCTCTCTCGCTCTCTGACCAGCCACGCCACCTTCAACACCGAGTGTGAGTAAACGAGCATAAACCCAAACTGCATTCTGATTGACTCACGGCTAGGACTCCCAACCACCCTCATATACTCTCCCCTCTAGTTGTTATGACCCCGCGCGGCTAGATACTCCGCCAACCTCCTGAGGCCTCGCGGCGGCCCATCACCACACTATGTCTGTTGAAATTTTGTTTTTTAATAAGCTGATGATTCTCATGGCCTCACTGGCGTTAGTTTCAGAAGTGAACATAGAATTGGGTAGGTGGGTGGAGTATAATTGGAGGACATTGATTTGGGTACTTCGAGTTCGTTATTTTACCTACTTCTGAGAAGTAAGAACTAAACAAATTTGCGATGTCCTGATGATTTGATACGATTTTGCCATCGTTTAGTAGAGAAATGTTTTCTCGCGATTTTCAGAAGTTGACGTGCAATTTTTAACAATATCCCACATGGCTTTCATCCGATTGTTCGATTTTGGTACCTGCCTGTCGTTTTCCATAACTTTAGATGCATAGACTACTTTTCGAAGAATAGTCTTATATTTTCGAAAATAATCATGGAATTCGGGTGGTTGGTTATTGAGTTTTGAAAGATAATAAAAACGGCGTTTGTTTTTTGAAGAAATTCTTATCCCTCGGGTGATCCATCTGTTGTATTTCTTGCGTTTTATTGGATCCATCTATTGTATAACTTGCGTTTTATGGGAAAGCTAGAGTTGTAATGTTTTAGGAATATTGAGATAAATACATTGAAGTTCGCAGAAGTTCTCGTAGCCTGGCAGTAGAGAAGATAAAATATCATTACGAACATAGAGACACGTACCTCCGCGGGGATTTTTTCCTTTAAAAATTTGCCGACAGTAAGAACTTGCTAAAGAATAATTAGAAATAGCGGTATCGTCGATGTTGTTAGTTGAAAGCCAATGGTCTGTGAGGCATAGCAAATCGAATGGATTTTCGTGTACCAGAATTTCAATGTCTGTCAATTTGTTTGAAAGGGATTGGACATTATAATGAAATATAATTATTTTATTTTCGCAAAGAGTTTGAAATTTACGAGAAATGGAATCGACGTTTGATTGTGAAGAGGAACTTGAATTTGGTACAGCTTCTAGTTGCGGATCAAGCCCGCACACTGCACCCGAACGCGATTGTCACCTTCGAGTATCACATCGTACTTCTGAGCGTAAGTTGTAACTGTGTATGGGTGTTGCAAGAGATGTGGATGGAGTAATAGATGGGGACGTGGGAGATGAGGAAGCAGTAGGTGAAAGAACGGGGACAGGAGAAGAAATGGGCGTGGAGATAGGAGGAGGACGAGATGAGGTAGGAGCAGGTGGAGGTGGAGATGGAGGTGTGGATACAGGGGCAGGTGGATGATGTGAGGTCAGATGTGAAGCTAGGAGAGAACCGAAGTGCTGTTTCCCAGACGGTTTCAGGTGTAAACCGTGCTGGGTAAAGTCCTTGGCA
>NNCF01127357.1:32316-54638 GCA_002313205.1 Laupala kohalensis
ACAGGTGCCGTCAAAATTAAAGTCATGTTCTGCTCGATCGCCTGGAGGGCCACGGCTGATTTGGTTGTCTTACCGTACTTAATATGTCTAATGTGTTCCCTCATTCTCTCTTCCACAGTTCGTCCGGTTTCCCCTACATATTCGCGATCGCAACTACAAGTATGGAAAAAATACTAGCCGACGCCAGAGGGGGTAACTGGTCTTTAACTTTGACAAGTGATTTACCCAACTTTCAGGGGCGCTAAAACAGGTCGTATGTCATGTTTCTTGAAAGTTTTACTAATCTTGTCAGTTACTCCTTCAACGTATGGAATTAAGGCGGTTTGAGAGAATTCACGGTTTTCTACATTATCCGTACGAACATTATGGAAAGGGTTAAGGGCATTGTTTATGGCTTTGTTGTTGTTGTTGCCATTATTGCGGATAGTATCACGTAAAAGTCTGAATTCCTGGTCTAAACTTCCTTTGTCACACACTTTCCTAATGTTTTTAACACACCACGTTTCATTGCTGGATGTTAGAGTGACTCAACTTTCAATTAACGATTGGTGTGAGTTGGCTTTCGGTACACGCTATTAGCAAGAGAGCCATCATACTTCCTTTTTACGAGCACATCTAAGAACGGTAACTGTCCATCTGATTCAATCTCCATAGTAAACTTCATGTTAGTATGTGCTTGGTTGATGTAATCCAAGAAGCTGTCGAGGTTTTCACGTCCACGTTGCCATATGACGAAAGTGTCACCCGAGTGTCGCAACCAAACTCTATGTTTTAATAAAGCATTCTCATTAACCTCATTTTCGAACGTTCCCATAAAGATGTTAGCAATTACAGGAGAAAGGGGTGAACGCATTGCAGTTCCTTCTATTTGGGAGTAAAATTTACCATCAAACTGGAAAAAGGTGAGTTACGACAACATTCAGTTAGTTTGGCCCTCTCCAAAGTAATCCTCGCTGTCGGAGCTGTTGTTCTATGACGTTTCACGGATCGGAACCTTCGTGAAGAGTGAAATAACATCGAAAATCACCATGAGTTGCTCGTTACTTAGAGTTATCTCACTCAGAACATGTACAAAGTGCTCAGAATTTTTGATGGTTGACGAGATGGTATCAGTCATTAGAAATATTTGTTTGGTAAGAAATCGGGAAAGAGGTTGAGTTGGTGCGTTGATGGCACTCGCTATAGGTCTCAAGGGGACACCAGATTTGTTCATCTTGGGGAGACCGTGTAGTCTAGTTGTTACCTCCTTCTAATGATTGTGTAATTTCACCCGGTATGGAAGAAGTATTGCTGATGAGTGCATTGACTTCAGTCCTCATCTTCCTTAAAGGGAGTACTTACCGGGGAGTACGTCCCGTCACTCAGGAGTTCTTCCACCTTACTGACGTACTCATAAGGACAGTGGCGTTACCTATATCCGCTGGCATGGTAACTAAATCATCTCGCTCCTACTATTTGTATACCAAACTATTTTCCGCTTAGTCCAACAAGCGACCGTTAGGGCGCACAGTTCCTGGTTCCCTCCCCCTTCCAGTAGGTACTGTACCCCCATCATATTCTATTGCTACCTCGTTTCAAATGGTATTTCGCTGAAGTAACTTATCCACTAACTATTTGGACCAATAATTAATAAATTAATGAAGGAGTCGAAAGAGCACAAATCATATGAGAAACAGAGAGACCAGTCCATAAACATGATTCAGTTTTACCAAACTTGTGGGGAAATGTGTTTAAAATCCTACTTACTCCACTGGCTGAATAGAAAGCAGTCAATGGATTGATTGGTTTGTTTTAAGCCACATTGGTGCCGCCGCTCCTTGCAACATTTGTCACAAATCTTATGTCGTTTTTCATGATGTTGTAGTAATTGACAAAAAGTTAATGAGAGATTAATTATTGTTTAGTTGAAACTTAAATCCAAAACTAAATCTACCTTTCTGCCTTCTGATTGGTATCAAAGAATTAAATGAGAAAACGGAAACAGTTCTGCCTCCCTCAGGTGACTCTAGAAGACTTTCTTGTGGGGCGTCTTGAAAAGGTAGTACATTACAGTAATTCCTGTCGCTCCTCTTGGAGCATAGCGCTTCCGTGAAACGCTTCCATCGGGTACTATTGTTGGCTAGCTTCTTTACTTCATTCCACGTCTTTCCCATTCTCAAATCTCGATCGTCCTCGTCCAGATATTCTTCGGACGGCCACGTTTCCGAGATCGTTGTAGGTTCCAGTCAAGTGCCGTCTTCTCAATGGCTCTAGTAGGCTTCCTTAGGGTATATCCTAACCAACACCACTTTCTCTGCTTTACATGTATTTCAATTGGTTGCCTTACAGTTGTTTATTAATTCTCTGTGTGACCTTACAGGATTTACAACCGTAAAATAGAACGGACTTAACATTTGTGTTAAAAAGTCGTAGCTGCGTTCCTGTTCCTCCAAACAGGATACAGCTGGACAAAGGCACCATTTGCTTTTCTAATGCGACTCTTGACGTCCTCTTCCGCTCCTCCAGTTTTAGTGACAGTACTTCCAAGATAAAGGAAGGAGTCTACTTATTCTATATCTTTATCGTGTATAGACAATTTGTCGTCAATCTTAGAATTGACCCTCATAATTTATATTTACTCTAAGCCCTGCGGGTTCTGCCTCTTCCTTCAACCGCTTAAGCTACTTTTTTGTATCTTTGAACCTCTAGGCCCAACGGCAGATGTCATCTGCATACTCTAGGTCTTCTAATCTATCTTGCTAGCTCCACTTAATTCCTCTTTTCCGACCTGTATTCACTCGTCTCATCACAGCATCCAATACAAGTAGAGAAAGTGTCTGAGAAAGAATACAACCCTGCCGAACTTCTGATGTCACATCAATAGACTCGGTGAGGTCGCCATTATGCAAAACTTGACATTTATAGCCTTTATACATATCCTTTATAAGATTTTGGATCTTTCGTGGTATACTATATTCATCCAGTACATAACTCAACAACTGAGAGAGTCGAAGGTCTTCTCAAAATCGATAAAAGTCAGATATAAAGTGTTTTGCAATTCTCTTCTCCGTTCCAGGATGATTCTTAGGATATCAATGAGGTCAACACAACTGCGACTCTAGCGAAAACTGGCCTGTTCCTTCGTGAGAAGTAATTTAACCGAATCATTCACTCGATCTAAAATGATCCTTGAAAGTACTTTACTAGGCTCAGAGAGCAATGTAATTCATCTCCAATTATCACATTTTGTAATATTCCCTTCCTTTCGAATTTTGACGATCAAGTTATTTTTCCATTCATACAGTAGCTTCTCCTCATTCCAGATCTTCTCAAATAGTGGGTGTAGCAATTTTGCCGAGATCTCAGTGTTCACTTTTAAGTATTTCTGGTGCTGTATTATCCACACTTGGAGCTTTTCCAGTTTTTGTCTGTTTCAAGGTCTTGTCTATTTCTGTACAGGTTGGGGGATGTAACTTTATTCTAAGACGCCATCTACAGGTTCCACGTGTTGGTTCCGTATCTGTTTTGAACCTTTATTGAGTACCTCGGAGAAATGTTCCTTCCATCTTCCAAGCTGTTGTTCTTGGGTGGTCAGTAGCTCACCTCTCTTATTTCTAGCGGGTTTATTCCTGACAAAACCTAAAAAGAGGTAGTAACAAAACGAAAAAGAAATGTAGACAATCCGCCAGTACCATGGTTCCAACAGCCATAGAAATATCAGAAAACCATATCATAAGATTTTCCTTTGTACAGGTTGAATATCAATCTATCTAACAAATGAGAAAGACTTGTCAACCTAAGAAGTGCAGCTTTGACTCGAGAGATAATGTTCACAGTAAGAAGTTAAAAAAAATATTTACAAATGCCCAGGTTGATGTTTATCTAAATTTACTTGTAAAACTGTTAATACCTCGAAAGGATAATACCATTTTTTATTTATCCGGCTCATGTGTAAAAATGAAACTCTACCAAGTCACCAAGAGAAGATTAGTCACCATAGTTCAAGTATGTACACAGTTCAAGTAGACACGAACATAAAAATACAATTTGAAACAAATAATGATACATAAAAACATTTGGATTACATGATTTAAAAAGAATGAGCTCAATGAAAAAAATTACGTTTCTAAATACACTCACTACATCTCCTCCTTTAACTAATATATATGTAAAAAATGCTTCACTTCTTTAACAATGTAAATCATGTTGACAGCTTTCTTATTTAACATAAAATTTATCACATGTACTAATAACACTAAGATAACTTTTTAGTGAACTTCCATTTCTCTCTAGTTATTCGTATCTAACTGCCACAAGCAAGCTATCATTACATATAAATGATACACACAGGAACAGAATCATAATTTTACATTACAACTAGGTACTATTTCTTTTAGTTTTATTTTAAAATACAAATTTAATTGTAATTATGCTCAGGAAATCAACTTCCTCGTACACACTCCTTAAATTTTGATACAGTCCAGCTGTATTATTAAGTTTATTGTGTTTATTTATGTAAGTAGAGACTGGTAGATATCAATGAGATCAACCTTTGAGTAATCATCGTAACACATGGAATACATTATATTATCAGTCAGCATACATATATTTATACATATACAGCTATGATAATTATAGTGAAAACCATTTCAAATATGGTGACTTAATTCACCAAAGTTCATTGTAATTCGTGGATCACAAATAAATACGAGGAAGATAATTTAAACTACCGTCGAAGTCCCAGAGAGAAAAAAATGCAATGTAACATTTGTTAATATACAACAATATACACATCCCATTTGGCGAAGCTATCAACGACTATCCACATGTTAAGCGCCAATTACTGAAATTACGTCAGTAATGCCACGTCAAATTACTTAAACTTAAAACACATTATAACTTACCTATTTTCGCATACAACGAAATTTAGTTTCCGTAGCGCTGCCAGTACTGCAGGTTCCTCAACTGGTGTCCATAAACATTTTGGTTTTACTTAAAGAACCAACACTACAGCTTTCGTATGGCACATATAAAACACAGAAGCTACAAAAATAGAAGCTACAAACAGATTTAAGTCGTGTTCGCAAATGACCGCATGTTTCTTACTTCACTGTTCAAATTGATTCAAAACTCGAATTCACAGGTGGTCACAGCTTGGAAATTCAGAATGCTTTACCGTGCTTCCCGATGATTCAACTTCATTTCAAGCGAATGATAACTAACCAATAGGAGCGAAGTGAAAAGCCAGGTAGCCGGTGCCTAAACTAACTTGAGGCACGACAGCTGCGCGAATTCAATCGAAATCTCAAGGATAACCTTTAGACGCTGCAAAATAAGTTTTATCGCTGTATGCCAAACTTTGCAGTCAATGAACGTATCAGCTGCATATTCACACGTGTACCAGAATATACCCTTATTTCTCTTATTGGTACATGTAGCGAAGTTTTGAGAACCGTTGGCTTATGCAATTGAATTGCATCAATTTTGGATTATATGTGTATGAATGAAATACAAACGTTAAAGGCGAGATAGATATTCGGAACACCGCCATATTGCTCTCAATGTGACACGTGGATAATAGAGAGATATGAGTAATAGAGATAACAGTTGTAGGACGAAGTCCTCAGAGCTGTGACATATCAGTAATGTTAAAATGGCAATCTCCTAGTAGGAGCAGCACTCTGTAATTCGCTTTATGAAAGACAGACTAGATGTGATACCAGCATAAAGGGGATAATATATAACGGATACACACAATACGTAAAATTTAGAGAAAAGGAAAAAAAATGATCCAATTGAAACCCAGCGTTTATACAATTTTCTATCGAACATGGAAATTTTGGAAATTATCTTGTTAAAATAAGTAAAATCAAGGATGAAATCAAGGTTGTGTGTGGCTGAAGAAATAAAGGTCATATATTAAGGCATTGTGTGCTTCACGGAAATGAGCGGGCAAATTTCCAAGGAATTCAGACAGTATGATGAGTTAAACATACTGGTTAGACCAGTTGTTATACATTCTGAAAGCAAATTTGNTAAGTTGTTATTCATCCTGAAAGCAAATTTGAAATTTTTAATGTATTGCAGCGATATGCGATGCAATAAAATTATGAGAAATGTATATAAAAGCCTTGTAAAAACATTGTAAATTGTAATGGACCAAGTGGTCTTTCGGTCTAAATAAATGAATGGAAAAAGGTGGCGTAGTGGCAGCGTCTTCGTACCGCTGTGCGGAAAAGCACGGGTTCGTTTCCGCTTCGGCCGAACTATGTGCGGTTTCCACCTGGGGTCTTTCTCACCTGTGACCAATGTCGGTTCCGTACCTCAGATTCATCAGCAACCCAACATATCTCCTTCCCAATTCCCTCATACAAATAATGGTTTTGTGGAAGTGTTCAAATATTGGTTATGTGAAAGAGAAGGTCTCATAACCAGAACCTCGCCATAAGACATGAAATAAACAAATAATAAATAATAAATAAATAATTGATGGCCTCCTACAATCACCAGATACGGCTTTTTGCGTGATTTTCAGATTACAAATATTTATTTTTATTTAACACGAAAATTGACTCAATACATCACGAGTCTTATAAATCAAAGTTTTACAAGGTGCATCGCTAGGCGCGACTCAGTTCAAATGTAAGAAGTTATAGGGGATCTATCTCACAAAGTGCTGGAAATCTTACAGAAAGAACCGGAAAATGTGTAGAAAATGATTGTCCTCATGTTCAAATAAAGTTCAACAAATTTGTAGGAAACAACAGTTAAAGTTTTCATTTGATTCACCTAATGTATATTGAACATAAAAAGCTTATACTTGAGTTATGTGTACTACAAACTCACTTATATTTTATTTTGACTTCTACATTGACAGATAATAAATACGAACCTCTGCTTACGAAGACAGTCACATCCTCATGAGGTTCTAAAATGGTCACATTACTTATTTCACTATCATATGGTTTCGGTGAAATCATGATTTTGTAGGATGAGCTGAAATAGGAAACAGTAATTGATTATTATCTCTTCCTTAGATTATTCTTCTTAGATGGTAGTTGAAATTTTCATGCCCCGTTAAGAATTCAATGATATACAGGTTTATTCGGAACCATTTTTTTCCTCAAGTAAAATGTCACATGCGGGACATAAAAGTGGGTCACCTGTCCTTTCTTAGTCCATTCCCATCGTATTTGCAACACTTTTGCTAACAATTGTATGATTCTTGGCTTCTTTTTTCCCCTTATCAACATTTCTCAATTTACTCCTTTTTGTTCTAATATGTCTATACTTCTCCATTGGGGAATATCGCGTGAAATGGAGAACGAATCTAACTACAATCTCTCAAGTTGTTCCATTTTTGGGTGAATGACACTACTACAAGTCCTTAACATGAATATTAATTTACTTTTCTCTGTGATGCCTAGTTCCGTTGCCGATTTCCGGGTATTTGAAGATGTGTGTGTAAGATCGTTGAAGTTCGCTATCAAAGTTGTGTTATGACAATATCTAAAACGTTTGATCAGTTCTGCGTTAATTTGGCTGGATATCAATGGAGAAAGAATAGTTCCGTAAGAATCACAAATTTCACGCGAGCAAGAACATGGCTTCTGAGCCACTCAAACAAATCATCTTATACATTAATCCCAGAATGTCCCAGAAAATTTGGGTTCCTTTTCTGCGTAACGGGACGGAACAAATCACACAAATAAAGTATTGTACTTTAGAACATTAAAAGATGTGTTGAAGATTTCCTATTGTTTCATATTGTTTCGTCTCAAAGATAACTGTATTTAAAAATGATATCAAGAAAAGAAGCTACTTGACTCATTTATTTGAAAAGGATGTTACTTGACTACTTGAGCCCTAACAAATGACAGCTCTGACGCGTCTGATCACGCTGGTACTACTCATGACTGTTCTGATGTCATTTTTTCCATTTTAAATCCCGAGTGATAATGTGAAACCGAGTGAAACTTGCCTGCCGCTAGCAGATGGAGAGTGTAGTTTCTACCATATCACTCAGGCCAATAAATGTCTTCCTAAAGAAAAGTAAACGTTCATATTGTCATTCAGAATGTTCGTTGCGTTCAAGTCTTTTTCAATGTGATTTAGCTAGTATAAAGTATTTCAGGATATGCAGGGAAATAGTGACTCTTTGATCTCACCTTTCACATAGGGGCACAAGACCGAAATTGAGCAATTTTGGTATTTCGTTGACGACAGGTGGGCTTGGATCAGCAGTTTCAATTGGAACCATCATATTAGCTGCATCGTAGCAGTAGATTTTGAGCCAGGCTCTTTCTCCTTCCGTGTCGTCGTATGCTTGAGGATTTAATGCTATTTCCACAGGCATACTCAGGCCAGGCGCTATCAGTTCCTAGGATACAAACATTCACTTAATATTATTTAATTATGACTTACTTTAACCAACATCGGTGGTAAAGCTTTGCTGAGCGGTAGAGCGTGGGTTCAAACTTGGACGATTCTGGTGAGTTTTACAGCTGGTGTTTCTCTCATTTACTCCAGTTTAATGGTTCAGTACTATAAGTTCCCCAGCAATCCGATATCTTTCATTCTCAATTCCCTCTCAAGTTCATGAGGGATCTGACAAACTCATTAATGATCTGAGAAGGAGATGTGATGGGTAGCTGGGCATTGTTATATGCAGAACAAACATGGGGTTCGAGTGGGTGAAAATTCCCAGCTGAAAACCATTTTGTGCAGTAATTGCTGGAGAAGCAAGAATTGCAATCATGGAAAGTGAAGGATTAATGCCATATTAGAAAACGCGATAATGGCTAACTAGTTACGTCTCCGTTAATAATTTAACCAACTCCTGATAATAACGTATTAAACGTATTCCCTTAATAATAATAATAATAATTAATAATAATAGCGTATGGGTCTCGGCTCCCGTTAATTGTGGCCCATTTTTCTTTGGTTGCGACCCTTTGGGATGAACCATATTCGCAATTTAGACGTTCCGTCTTCCGCTACCAGATGGCAGTGAATGCCGGAACACTGCGCGGGTGAAATTTTCACCGAGAATTAATTTTGCCGAGAGCACCAAATGATGCTCAAGGAATCTTTTACATGCAGTGTAATCATACTACATGTCGTGGGTGGATTTTTCGCACCCTAAAAATCGGTCGACCTCAACCGGGTTTGAACGTATTCCCTTGCATGAACATTTATGAAATAGTCGTATATGATAAGAGAGAATTATGAAAATCCCACCCTTGCTTTAGAAGAAATAGTCTAGTTGGCGAACACAACACTTGTAACAATACTAATATTTATTCTCCTCGTGTGTCAACCACTCTTTGTCGAGAAGGCCCATGTTATTCCGAAATCATTTTGTATAATTCCCTCCCCAAAAATATAAAAGATATGAACAAATTGAATCTCTTAAAATTCGAGGTTAAACACTTTCTAATGCGCTGTTGTTTATATGATGTAAAATAATTTATTGATTTGTATAAAAGGAGTTAATGTGAATTTCAATCTACCAATAAATGAGCTGGTGAGAATCAGAGTGGTGTAAGTTAATGTTTCCTTGATTTGAGATTTTTAAGGGTTTATTAGACTCTATAAAAATCCCATTACATTGTAAAACAAATAAAACTCACAATGTGTACTAAAATTATCCCTCTTTTTTGGCATGTAAGCTGTATAAAACTAATATCAAGAATTTTTTTTATAAAAGACCTAAATGACTTACACTACTTTCAACCTCAACAGAACTAGGAATGAAATAAAATGAGTGACTTAGAGATTTGAGATAATTCATCCCAACTTCATTCAGGATTCTAGTAATCGTCCATTATAAGGTCCTAATTCTTTAATTATTTATTTTCTTTCATTCAGGATTGCTAACCTTTCTTTTGAATATGTCACATTTCATACTAGTGTCTTTTTTTAATGTAAAAGTGGAGATTGTATTTCGTGTTGAAAACATATCTACAGAAATTACAGGTAAATTCTTCTCTTCCTTACACTTTCCACATATAAGGAATACATCTTTCTAATATTTAGAGAATGAGACCTTCGGTGTCCATTGTGCTTCCTCGTGTACTGAGTCTGATAGGAGAGAAATGACTGAATATGTTTGCAGACTTATCTACATCCTTCTCTGGTATTTTTCTCAAAAGACAACCTGTTCCTCTAAGGTCTTCACCAGGTAATTTATCTTCACGAATTGTTTTCAAAGTTTGGGTAACTCGATCATCTGACACATAAAATGTATTAAGAAATTTGTTTGCTTACTGGTACTGACATTTCGTGATTTGACTTTAAATATAATTTATTTGCCCCATCCCGTAAAATTTCCCCCTCTTCACGCGGCTTCTATGTTTAATATCCTTACTTTGTAAAAAGCAAAATACTTATATTTGCGGTTTAATACAAACAATTCCCAGAAAGATTGAGAGCTGGATTGTCACTCTTTGGCTCAAACTTTTTTCATGACACGCCATTTTAAAGTTTCAGTGGACATCTGAGAACGTTTTCTTTGCAAGTTTGCAGACATTTATATTCATATATCTTCCCCTAGAATTCGACAGATTTTTAGCAATACTATTTCATGGAATTCAGGTTTCCTGAGCCTTTTTTTTAGTTTTAACTTTATCTTGAAACCATTATTTTCATCGGACTGAGTATTTGATCCGCTATATTAGAAAGTAATCTATTTCTTCATACCATGAAGTTCAGTCTTTGTTCAAAAGGAGTAAACCTGTCATCGGAATTGTAATCTGGATCACTGGTCGTTTGATTCAAGTCAGATTCACTGGGAAGTTGCAACCGACAACAAGTTTACCGCTTAGGTCTACTCATTTATATAATTATTTAATGACGTATTGATTTATCACCAGCGCCATCAGTGTAAGATTGAGTGGATTGATCCTCGGTTTAGCTGTGTGATTATATTAACATAGTACCAAGAACTGCCGTATGATATTTTCCAGATATGGTCCGAGAACTGTTGGGTATGGCTCTCAAAAAACCGAACTTATGTTGAGTGCGTATAAAATAATTGGTATTATGAATATTTAGAGAAATGTGAGGAATACATGCCATCAGGCGGACGTCCGAGGAACAATGCCAAAATAATAGCAGCTGAGATGGGTCTTCGGATCACCTTCCTAATTTTGTCCATGCCAGCGCCATTTTCCCCATATACTTCCTCGTACCGGCCAGAGTATAAACTATTTTCAATAATACACTGTGGAATAACAGCACAGTGGATTACATACGACGTTGTCGGCAAAAGTACAGTGGGCAAAACATGGTAATGGCAGGGAAGTAATATCGAGGCATGGAGATTACATGTACTAAGGATTAATGTATAAGTATGAAGCTCTAGGTCACTCGAACAAACACTAAACTTGATAGAAAAACATGGATATTTTTATCACTTTCTGGATAGTGAAAGGTATGTGTGAGTTAATCAAGTGGCATACGATGTTGCCACCATACTATTAAAAATATTTACCAATAGATATACCAATAACGCAGCCTCGCTATTCTCGCTGTAATTTACATAATGACTCCAGCAATTTTGAAGAAATTTTTACTCGAATTTGTGGCCGACTATCTTTTTCGACTTGCTATTCACATTTTTATATCACATCTTTGTGCGCGTTTAGCTCTTTCAAGCCCATTGCATCTATATACGACGTGTAACACAAGATTGCCTGACACTTATTTCACAAAACATCCGTGATCGCAAACACACAGAGTGGTCCCGGAGATAGCAGTTTCCCTATAAGTTGAAGGTTTCTATCGTTGAAGTTGGCATAACCTACCCGAAGAGTAATTTTTTTCATTTATTTATTCAAGTTATTTAAATATGCGCCTAACTGTAATTCACTGTACATGATTAAAATTTTAGGTTCATTTTTATTTCTTTATTACTGTCGATGCAGTCTCGAAATATCTCGAATTTTTCCCTTTTGTTTTCCATATAATGTACCATCCCAGAACAGAATTTATTTATTTATTTTAATTTTACGTTTTTATAATATTTTAGAGAGTTAAATAAAATTGTATATAAATTTTGGAGGAGTCTTTAAAATTATAAACAGTACTTGCCTAGCCCACTTGGCCGGCTTACGCTGAATTGCTTGTCTTGCCCCAAAACAATAGATAAAGGAAGAATCGGGGTTCGACCCATTTTTATTTTCGTGTAATATACACACATTCTTTATAAAGGAAACGCAACAATTTGTAAAGCTTGGTTTAATTATTTATTTACATGAAAATACACTTCCCCATTATTCAAAAGCAATCACTACCCATAACAATATTGCCTCGGCACACTCTCATTAGAAAGTATCCTCCAAAATGCACTGTTATAATAATATACTATAATACATAATATATTGTCTCCCTTTGATCACTTCAGACAAATAAAAGCTGGTTTATGGAATGTTAAAGTTAGTGATCATCGTATAAATTTAGACATTTTTAAACACAATTGGCACTTTATCATTGACACCATTATTAATAACCATTAATTAGCTCCACAACTGTCTTTGGCGTCACGCGCACTTTGTCATTATTCACTTGCACATGATAATGCTAACGGTGTACTGTACGCAGCAATTCATGCAATTACCTTATTGACTGCAGGCCTGACATTCCACTACAAAATGTCGTGGTTCACGCTCGTTCATTGATGCGTAGATGCCTTCCGCTACCATGTTTCATTCCCCGCCACCCCAAAATGGCCGCCGCTCGTACGCTCGCTGCTACAGCAACTAGGCAGCCCTCCCCGTGAGATGCGATATGTCATTAACGTCACCAGCTAGCACAACTTTACGAGAACGTTTCGCCTTAATGTCTGTAATACTGTTCATTCCCATTGACCGCTCGAGAAAATATTCATCATTCACGTAATAAAAACTTTCAACGTCACTCGCGCCAAACTAATTACAAATTGCGGAGAAATGGAAACGCACTCGAATATAAGTAGTTCGTTGCACGCCGACACGAAAACTAATAAATGATCAACTAATACAACTCATTAGAAAATAAATTCAAATTGATTGATCACCCGGATATTGTCCAGTATCATCCAGCCGCACTCTGAATGATGTAATCAATCAGATATGATAAATAAAAGAGAAGCCAAGCTTTCAAAGACACTCAGAACGGACGTTGTCTGATCTATGTCATCTGATGTAATCTGATCTACTAATCTCTCTGTGTCCGGAGTGTCACTCTTCCTTGTTCAAATAATAATGTCCCCACTTCGTGGCCCAAATTTTGAGAAAACGACCCCGACTATTAAGACATACGTGCGTTTCTCTGACCAAAGACTTATCACTTTTCTATTCATGTGACTCGCCTCTGATTGGCTTCCTTCGCTGTGATGTATTTCAATTTTCACCAATACCGATGTTTGTTAAAATTGGTGCTACTTCTCTCAAAACCCAAGTATTTTTCCATCCCTCTTTAACCCTAGTCTTTCCGTAAAGCAATATTTAATTTTGACAATGAGATTTCATCCCCCGGCGCTCCGACAATACCACTTTATTTTTTAACCCGTACCTCTTCCCACTTCGAGTTCCAAAACATATTTTGCGCGGTCGCTCCCCACTCCACTGCTCTACACAAAATCACTCGCCTTTATTGTTTACTCGGTACGCGCCCCGGCGGTCAAAACACCCCGCCCCTTCTTTTTTTACCCAAGTGTCTCTGCCCGGTATCACTCGTCTTGTATTGTAGCAACATGGGTTACTCAGGACAATGAACAGCCTTCGTTCTACAGCGTCCTTTCTCACAATCAAAAGTCCATATCGTTTCACAGCTCTACTAATGGAAATTTCCTTTTTGGCAAAAGGTCCTATGAACAGCACTCGGTTCCTTTTCTTTTACAAAAGCACTCCTTCGTCCTTATCCTTTTAACTTGTCATCAGCTACCAATTACTATATTTTGAATACTCTACCGTTTTCTATCCTCACTTTATTTTGATACTGTCCATATCCTAAGTGCTTCAGCCTTTCAACCCATATCGCTCAGCGGCTCGCTAATTGCACGTCCTGCTGGCCCAAGGATCCCCTCGGCAGATCTTTCTTTTCATGACCTAGGCTCCACTCCCTACTCCTGCGATTCTGCACACATTCACTTTAGTGTCAGCAAGACTAGCCCAAACCTTCCTCCCAGATTTCTAAAACGCAATATTCCATCTGACCCTTCCATTTACATTTTGACAATGTATCTAGTCAATTTTTTTCACAGCTACTTATTGCTTTTCATTCTTCCATTCCAGCCCCCGAAAAAATAACTACGCAACATGTAAGGACACCAGCTACATGTTTTATGACTCATTCAAGCGGAGTTCGAGCACGAGTCATATCCGTTCGCCTAATGGCATGCCCACATATCAGTCAATACTCACTTCCTGGGTCAGGCACAGTCGTAAACAGCTCTTGTTTTTACGTCATGCATACAAGATGTTCAAAACAATACGTAACCATCTCATGACCTAAGAGGCTGTGGCTACGCCCATTCATAGGTCATATGGAAAAGATATAAATAAGAAAACGAAACGATTCTCATCAGCATTCTGTTCTAGTTTTCTGTATTCTGTATCTTGCAGTAGCAGTAACTAGCAGATGTTCATCAGAGTTTGTAACGAATACATTCTATAACTTGTAAAGGCAGCTACCATTGTTCGCCGATATAAGAAATAAATGGTTTTTAAAAACTGACCTCAATTGTACAAATTCATAATTGGCGCAGTCGGTAGGACACAGCTCACCGTATTCGAAAATTCACAACTGAATCAAGAAAATACGGGTGAATTTTAATTCATTAGAGCAGAACTTCATTCAAAAACTTCTTTTTCAAAATCATCATCTTCGAGAACTTCTAGAAAATCTCCCAGAACTTCTACTTCTAGAACTTCGAGATTTTCGTCTACGAGGATTCCATCAGCGAGGACGTCATCTCCAAGAACTCGTAGAATTTTGTCTTCCAGAACTTCATCTCCAAGGACTCTACGGGAACTTCAATCAACATACTCCAGTGTACTTCTTGTGTCGACCCAGAGCAGCCGACAACTCTTCAACCTCATCATACATCATCAAGCTTCGAGTTTTTAATAATTTGTGAGTAACCTTTTCACCTACCCACATTTTCTATTCATTTTGCATTTTTTAAAACAAGAATTCAAAGATGGATTTTTACGCAAAGTTTCAGTTATATTCTAAATTAGTCCCTACTTACAGTGGACCTAGTGAAGATCTAAGTAAATTCATTAAGCAGATTCATTTACTTATACTAAGATTAGGATTAACTTCAGAACAAAGTGAATATAATTTCTTCATATTTAGCTACATTCAGTCTAAAATAGTAGGCAACTCAGCCACCGGGGGAGCAAGCCAGCTCAACTCGGTGCCGGTCCCAAGCCCGGATAAATGAGGAGGGTCGGCGCCAGGAAGGGCATCCGGCCGTGAAAAACCCCGCCAAAACCAAAGAATGAGAGACAGTATCAGATCAAGAGATATGGCTAGGGCGTACCCTGCAGGCGACGCGCAAACGTTGCGCCCGACGGTTGTGAGAAATGGACTAGGGTTACTGGACAGAGGGCGGGTCCAGCTAAAGAAGTTAGCCCAGCAAAAGAGAATGAGAGATAGGATGGGATCCCTTAATGTTGGCTCCATGAACGGGAAAAGTCTTGAGTTAGCTGACACGATGAAAAGAAGAAGAGTCAGTATTCTGTGGGTACAAGAGACTCGTTTGGGAGGAAATAAGGCTAGAGTACAAGCTCTTCTACAGCAGTGCAAATAGGCAAGGGATAAATGGAGTTGGCATTGTTATCGAAAAACAAATGAAAGAAGACGTTCGCGAGATATGCCGGAAGAGCGATAGGATCATTACGATGAAAATAGCTTTTGGAAGTGAAGTACTAACAGTGATAAGTGCTTACGCCCCACAAGTCGGCTGTACTGACGAGGAAAAAGATGATTTTTGGAGGGACCTGGACCAAGTGGTGGAAGGGGTGCCCGAGGGCGAAAGAATCTTCGTTGGAGCTGATTTAAATGGGCACATAGGGGAACGACGGGGTGAAGAGGAAAGAGTTCATGGAGGATGGAGTGTTGGGGATAGAAACGCTGAAGGTATAAGAATTCTCGAACACGCGGTTGCATACGACCTCGCAATAACAAATACGTGGTTCCAAAAGAGATCTGACCAAATGAAGACCTTCAAGAGTGGAAGCAACACGAGTCAGATAGATTACATCCTGTACCGCAGGAAGTACCTAAAAGAAATTAAAAACTGCAAAGTGATACTGGGAGAAGTAGTAGCAACGCAGCATAGGCTAGTGGTGACAGACTGTGATATTGTAAATAGTGTATATAAGAAAAGGAAAACGAGAAAAGAACGAAGAATAAAATGGTGGAGATTACGAGAGGACGATGTGGGAGCAAAGTTTAAAAATGAGGTGCTATTGGACTTGAGGTTACCAGAGGATGTGCAAGAATGGTGGAAGGAGATAAGTGGAAAAATAAGAGAAGCAAGATCCACAATATTGGCTATTACATCAGGAAAGGAGAGCCCCCAAGGGAAAGAGACATGGTGGTGGAATGAGGAGGTGCAAAACGCAATTAAAACCAAGAAAGAGGCGAAAAAGAAATGGGATCTACTATGGACCCAAGATGCTCGAGAAGAATATAAAGATGCAAAGAAAAGAGCCAAGAAAACAGTAGCCATCGCAAAGGCAAAAGCCATGGAGGCGGCATATGAGGAAACCGAAGGAAGGGATGGGGAGAGAACAATGCTGAGGATAGCAAAGGCTAAGGATAAGGCTTCTAAAGATATAACATCAGTAAGACAAATGAAGAATGCAGACGGAGTAGTGATAAGTACAGATGATGGAAACGAGACGAGGTGGTTTGAATACTACAACCAACTGCTAAATGAAGAAAATTATCGAGTCATAAAAGAAGACGGGGTAGGAAACCAGGGAGTGGTGGGAAATATTACCCGGAGTGAAGTAGTGAGAGCACTAAAGAAGATGAAGAATGGAAAAGCGACTGGGGTGGACCAGATTCCAGCTGAAGTATGCAAACACCTGGGAAGTGAAGGAGCGGACATTCTCTGGGACTTGATGCAGAAGATAGCTAGACAGGAACAAATACCGAATGAATGGAGGCAAAGCATACTAGTGCCAATTTATAAGGGGAAAGGAGATGTACAGAATTGCGGCAACTACAGAGGAATCAAACTGATGTCACATACGATGAAGATCTGGGAGAGGGTGATAGATGGACGATTAAGGACCGAAACTAGTATTGGTGAGGAGCAGTTTGGATTTATGCCAGGGAAAAGTACCACCGACGCAATATTCGCCTTAAGAAGGATGATAGAAAGGCACATTGAACTGCAAACCCACCTGCACATGGCGTTTATTGATCTGGAGAAGGCCTACGACCGCGTTCCGAGACAGGAAATATGGAGATGTATGCGAGTAAAGGGAATACCTGAAAAGTATGTGAGACTGGTGAAAGAAATGTACGAGGGAGCAGAAACCAAAGTGAGGAGCAGCGTAGGAGCCACGAAAAGTTTCCCAATTGTGGTGGGACTACACCAAGGATCTGCGCTTAGCCCATACCTTTTCAACCTTGTAATGGATGTGCTTGTAGAAAAGGTGAAGAGTGAAACTCCATGGAATATGTTGTTTGCGGACGACATCGCTCTATGCGAGACATGCCCAATGAAACTTCAGAGGAAGATGGAGGAGTGGAGGAAAACTTTAGAAGGGAGAGGAATGAGGATAAGTCGAACTAAAACAGAATGTTTGTCTACAGGGAATATAAGTAACCTACAAGTTATGCTGCAAGACCAAGACCTACTGACAGTACCCAAGTTTAAGTACCTAGGATCCATCGTGGAGGCCAGTGGTAACATCGACGAAGAGATAAGACATAGGATATCGTGTGGCTGGATGAACTGGAGAAAAATGACTGGAGTATTGTGTGACAGGAAAGTAAACAACCGAATGAAGGGGAAGCTGTACAGGACGGTGGTAAGACCAGCAATGCTACATGGGGCGGAGACATGGCCTGTTACCAAAGCCCAAGAGAGAAGGTTGGAGGTGGCAAAGATGCGAATGCTCAGGTGGGTGTGTGGTGTAACGAGAAAGGACAATATCAGAAATGAATACATTAGAGGGACGGTGAAGGTTGGACCACTGGGGAAGAAAGTGCAAGAAAGCAGATTGAGATGGTTTGGGCATGTAGAAAGGAGGGATGAGTTTTACGTAGGAAAAAGAGTGGAGAACATCAACATCCCAGGAAGGAGGAGGAGAGGAAGACCGAGAATGAAGTGGGAAAACAAAGTAGAAGAGGATCTGAGGGAGAAGGGATGGCGACGAAGCGAGGCTAAGAGCAGGAACGCCTGGAAAAGGAAAATTAAAGAAGAGAACGCCGACCCCGCGTAAAACGGGAATAATAAGGCGAAGACAAAGAAGAAGTCTAAAATAGTAGGCGAAGCAGAATCAGTGATAAAGAATAACTCTTTTACAACTTGGTCTGACCTAAAAAATCAATTAATCCTATGTTTCGGGCAAATACAATCAGAAGATCGCTTACAATTTCAATTAGCTTCCAGCTATCAGTTTCAACATGAAACTTATTTAGAATATTATCACAGAATTAAGGAATTAGTACAGAAATTAATAGATACTACTACATTCATTACGGAAGAGCCTTTATTAACTTCGAAAAAGCTGCTCTATACCGTAACTGCCTTAAAAGCGTTCAAGCGAGGATTAATAGAACCTTATAAATCTAAATTAGAAAATCACCTCACTAATAACTTAGAAGAAGCACTACAACGGTGCATAGAATACGACGATACTAAAAAGCACGACCAATACGTTAATTTTATGAGAAACAATTACAAACCGAAACAAAATGACGTACCTAACCAGAAATCTCCAACTAATCACGTAGTGAAACCTTTTAGAGCAAATCATCCCCCACCGATTCGCGGTAGATTTCAAACACCACATTTCCAAAATCCTAGACCTAATTTTCAATCTAGAACTAATTGTCAAAGTCCTAATTTTCGCCCATTCCAACCTCAAAGATCCATGAACCATCAAACATCCTTCCCTTCTAATCGAACGAACGGAACTAGAGTCTATGAACCCACACCTACGTCGACTAACACTACCACAAACGCGAACACAAACTTTCGCACTCCCCAGACGAACACAAGACCACCTCAAATCTTAGTAGAAGAACTCTTTAACAACAAAGAAACTCCAAATATATTCCAAGATAACGAAGGCCGGTTATTTCGGTATCTAGGTCAAACCCCTCGAGATAGTGTAGCCGAAAGTACATCTAACGGAGGTTTTCAAACACTAGCCTCCGACTCAGGGAATTCCTAAATAATTATCACGGTCTAAGACTTCCTTTTATTATTATTGACGGACTAAAGATTTTAATTGATTGAGGAGCATCATCTTCCATAATAAACTCAGAAGTTACAAAGAAGAAATTTAGTGATTATTTTTACACTTACGAATTTAAACTCGTATCAGTGAAGAAAGAATGTTGTGGATATGCTGCCTTCAACTATCCAATATTTAATAATTACGGGATTAATGAACTAAGTTTTTAGTGTTAGATTGGCACGAATATTACGACGCGTTGATCTCTACAAATGATTTGAGATCATTAGGTACATAGGGTGAAATATTCTAGAATTAAAATTTAAGGAATTGGAAAATTAAAACAAATGGTTATATGTATATGGAAAACTACATGCAAGTATTTTTACATCTCTGGTTTTCTTACCATGTTCCTGAATATTGCGAAAAATTGTTTACTTTCCAGAGGCAACACGTAGCATTTTTGACTTGTATCAGTACGGTTGACGATCCTAACGGTTCGTCGTGGAGGAACATCATTGTGCTTCCAATCTAAGATAAGCCTTGGAGGTTCGACTCGAAACAAGTCATTTTCTGTTTTGTAAACAAACTCTTCTGCAACATAATTGACAAAGGAAATGAAGTCCATACTATTATATGATAAGTATATATTTCTAATGAGATAAATGGTTAACTGCGATTGACCTAGTATAATTAGCTAATATTGGGTGGATGTATACACTATGTATATATAATTAATTCCTTACTCTTTAATACATTTATTTTAGAAATTATTTGAAGAAAAGGGTAATAAAAATTTTGTTAGGGGGCGAGCATATTTGACAGAGAAGGTGGAGTACGTGGCGAAACCCAGGGCAAAGGACAGAAATGGAGCGGGAGGATGGTTCTTCGAAGGTTCTGGACTCCCTTTTGGAATGAGGTCATAAATACGTCCAGTTAAGTGCCCAGGCGTGCTACAAGTTATTTTGTGGGGGATTGAAGAACGAACTGGAAATTAAAATGGCTGTGAAGTAAATTGACCAGGCGCGGTGTCAAAATTGAAACTGAAAGGGTATACGAAAGTTAATTTGGAAATTTGGAAAGGAGGTTCGGGCTATGATCGGTGACAGATACGGGAACACGTTTGGAGTTATAAATAAAAATATGAAACGTTGTCCAGGGGGTAAATAGGGGTTTGTTGGGGAGTCATTTTAGCGAGAATAATGAACGTTGGAGGTTAGAAGGAGGGATGGAGGATCGAGGTTTGACTGGAGAGCCACAAAGCTCACGGGTCTTCAATAGAAAGTGAGTGACGAAGCTCAGAAACAATGAAGAGCATCTGCAGAAGAAGAGTCGTAGGGTTTAGAAAGTTAAGGAGTGTCAAAGATATGGGTCAGACAGGCTGGAATAAAGTGTCGTGGGCGAGAACGAGGAGAATAAAAAAGGGGACTGTCAAAATTAAATATCATCTTGAGAAAAGATTAGGGTCGCGAACCTGGCAATTGCCGCAGAAGGCAAACTAGTGGAAAAACACCAAGTTCAGAGACAAGAAAATAACCATATAAATCCGGCGTGGCGATTGGCCAGTAGTGAACATACGTCACAACCAATCAGAAGTACACCACATGAAGTGAAAACTAAGCATTATTGGTGAACAAGAACATATGACGTCAGAAAGGGAGGAGAGATATCTCAAACTTCAGGTCGCCGAGTGAGGGCGAAGTTACTTAATCAAGAGACAATACACATCGGGCAGGACAGATCGGGCAGAACATCACGTCAATAGATCACAGCATGTCATATCCGTGACTTCAGTTTATCCTTGTTCATTAATTTCGTTCAGCACTACGTTCACGATTTTGTTGACATGTTGTTTGTTATTATGTTTCTTTACGAACAGTTCACATGTTGATCACTCTGCTTGAGTTGATCACAACTTTAAAGAACTTTCAAAATAATTTTTGAAATAACGCAGTTGATGAGTTACACGTTTTGACAGTGGGCGTGCTACGAGCAACTTTAATTAGAATTCGAACAAGCAATACCTCATCATAAGTAGCCGGTGCACGTTTCGTTAGAGGTTTCGCTAGTTCCCGGCCGTGAAATATAAACTCGTCAACTGAACTTCAAATGGTTATGAACTTTGATAAATGCTATCAAGTGCGGTGTCTTCGTCAATTGGAACAGAAGGAACGACGGGCATGGCGTCTTTTATGCTTCGTGGACGTTCGTCAGTCTCTTACTCTGATGAATAGGAGAACTGTGCAGGCGTAGTGGTAACCATGAATGGTATGGTCTGAGATGGGACGTGCTGGCCTCACATCACTGCGTTTTGGCAACTAATGGTCCATCTTGAAGTACTATTGGTAAGGTAATGACTGTCTGGCTGCGTCCAGTATTTTATTTACTATTCGCTGCAAGAAGAATCAGTGACTCGAACTCTGTGTTTGTATTATTAACCACAGACTCTTGTGGCTATCAAGAACGTTAATTAATAAGGTCATCGATGAAAGACATTGATCGTAGAAAAATCATACTCAATTGTATAACTTTAATTGATCGTTGACTGGAACAGTTGTGTAGCCAGCATTATAATTTTTTAAAGAGAGTAATCAAGCATTATGTATTGTAACTGTGATTTTGGGGGAACATTTAAATTGTATATGTTGGGGAAGTGCTTGCATGTGAAACGTTAGTGGGTAAGGATAATGTGCAATTTTGATAGAATAAATAATTATAGCAATTTCACCTGAGTTCCGTTTTCCTTTCGTAAGGAAGTATGTGTGTTTCACGTTCTTTAAAAAGGGCCGAACCCTGACCTATTAAATTATAAATATCCAGGTGTTCTGCAGGAGTAGTGCGTGGGCTATGTAAGTAAAGCGGTATTACCCACTACACCATTTACAATAAATTGTTTTATATATATATATATATATATATATATATATATAT
>NNCF01127357.1:60614-70720 GCA_002313205.1 Laupala kohalensis
ATATATACGTGTGTGTGTGTGTGTTTGTATATTTATGTATAGTATTTGTAAATGTGAAATGAAGCGTGCTTTTGAAACTTATCTACGTAAGGCGTTAGGAGGAAGGAGGTACGAGGTGGGTGGTAGTTATTATTAGTAGATGGGCCGGTTAGCTGGGTTTACCAACACCTTTGCCCATGTGGAAGTGTTAGAAGTAGTAGTTAATAATAGTGAGAGTTAGAGATAATAGGAGTAGTAGAAAGTGGATAAAAATGGAGGGTTCGTTTTTCAACAGTCACAACTAGAAATGAACTGGGACAATGAAGTGAAATCCTAAAAAAATTCCTAGCCCTGTCGGGTATTGAACCCGTAGTTTCTTGGTGACGAGCAAGCACGCTAGTCCCTGAACCACCGGAGGGGCATATATTATATATTTGATTTTTATTTTATCTTGATGATACCTTCGTTGTAGATGAGAGCCAATTACTTGGTATAATTGGTAATTTCGCATCTACATTTTATGTCTCACCATAGTAGCGTGAAATGTTTGCGTAGAACGTTGATTAAGGTCGTTGTGTTCCACCATTATTTCTGATGGACGGAGAGGTCCGTTGCTTTGGGACGCGCATATTTCTGTAGTTTATTTTTGATTGGTGGGTAGTTTTTTTGCTTGTAAAGATTTTGTTGTTTGGTGAGGTCGTAGAGAGCGTTTACATGGCTTCTTTTGTGATAAAATTGTTAAAAGTGATTGACTTAGTATAATTAGCTTCTATTGTGTGGGTGTGTATGGTGGGTATTTCTTTTATATAATTAACGTACCTGCTCACATTATTATCTCCACAAATGAGACGGAACTAATTAAGTTCGAACACGGATATTGGAGAATTGAAAGATGAAAGACTCTTATTCAAAAGTTTTGCTTTACGGCAAGGATTCAAAGTACTTTTATATCTGTGCCTTATTTATTTCAGAAACTGAAGTAATACGACATATATTACTTTGGGAACCAAATATTCAGATGAGTTTGGAGGACTTCCTCGTTCTATATTGAAATGATTGTGTATCTGGTAATAAATATTACAAATGGAAAACACATCAGCATTAGATATCGGAGATTCATTCCAGAATTTAAAGAAAATGGAATTTAGGAAAGTTGGCGGTATTAATGGGATACATATTAAGGGGAAACGTTGCTATAACTTCTGCCAAGTCGGAAAATGATAGAGAATGCAAGAGTTGTTCATTTATAATTACAGTTGACGTAAGAAAAGAAAAAGATAAGCGACAGCGATGTAGGTTATGTTTGAATCCTATTTCTTGTGAACTTTTTAAGAAACTTTCGATAGATCGAATGCTACAACGACAAATAAATTTTGAGGTTTACGAGCTCAAATAGTAGCTAATATTCTAATCGATAGTTATTCTTACTCTGTCGGAATCCTTTGGTGTACAATGCGTCAGCTTCCATGTTGATACGTAGAATGAAATTTTTTTTCTCTTCTTTGAAGTATTTCGAGATATAATTTAATGGTTGATGAGTTCTGTAGCAAAATTAATCGATGTAAGTAAGTTTAAGAAACCTGGATAGATTATATACTTCATATTCATAAAGCATATTTTTTCAGTCATAACTGTTTTTATCATCGACTTCATCTGATCGATTTATCGCTTCCTCTTTCGATGTTTCACACACAGACATTGGAACTCATTTCCCATACTGACGATTCACTTGCGATTACAGCGCCCCAGAGCTCTAGAATCCCTTGACCAAAACACTAATTTGATGGACTGCCACGAGGGTGCGTGGCGGTACAGAACTCACCCCTCCCTCACTACACCGTGTTCGTCTAATAGTACTATTGTGTACTACAACCTACAACAGAAGCACACTTTTCATTTCATAATCTTTTCTTATTCCGTCATATAAAATAGGATTCTTTTATAAAAATAGCGTTTTCTGAAACTTCTAACAGTATATGTGCTTAAACAACACTTTAGAGCACAGTTTTCATAAAGTCAAATGCGATTTACAAAAAATAATAATCATATATAAATCTCTTAAATTGAGGATAACCACACCGCCAGGTAACAGATTAATTATGTTATGTTGAATGAAAATGGGAGACAGGACCAAGATTCGGACTCAGGACCTTCAGCTTAATGCGCTGATGCGCTTACCAACTGTGCCGCTCAATGATATTTAACTTGCGGTAAGATATTTCTATATGTTTGTAAACTCCTGAATTGGAAAATACCGATCCATGATCAAGTACTTCCTATGGGTGTCGCCTCATATGAGGATTCTAGTCTCTACGAGACCACCTCCGAGGTTTGTGGGTCTCGCGAGTTGAATGTCAATGGTAGGCTGGACCCAGGGGCGAACAGGGTGGCACAGGTGGTAAGCGCATCAGCATGTTAAGCTGAAGGTCCCGAGTTCGATACTTGGTCCCGTCTCCCATTTTCATTCAACATAACATAATTAAAAATAACAAAATTCACCTATTGTAACATTCATTAAAGAATTAAAGATTGGGTATAGCATATAGCTACTTAGCTCTATGTAATTATAGATAATTATCTCTATAATACTGAAATGTTTATAGCCTACTTCCCAGCCTATTCCCTTGGATAAATTATTAGAACTTAATATCGTGAGAGCTATAGGATCACTTATTCCAAGTTGTGACATAAAATAAATTCACCTTTCTACAACCACCGAGATGATAGCTACTAATAAGAATAACTGCGGGAAAAAATAGGAAAATATTGCAATCCAAGATGTGACTAAAGCAACTATTTGCTGAAATGATTGCAGTACGCAAATTTGAAGTTAGGTCTGCTCAAATATTTAAATAACGTGTTTGTGTAGATGAAAACATGCAATTATTAGCATTTTTATCAAATCCATGAAAGTTTTCATGTTAAAAATACATAAATGTTTGTAAATATATTGTTATTTACGAAATGTTTCTGTTTTATTAATGAAGAGGAATTTTAATTTTAGGTACTCATTTTAAATGTCCAAGATTATTTTTTTAATTTTTTTCTCGAATTTTTAAAAGAAATTTAAATAGTTATTTTATAAGAAAAAAAATAATGCCCAAATATTTACAGTAAACCCTAAAATGTTTTTCTCTATATTTTAATGTCGTTTATTTCAATTTGCGATAAACACAATTTGAATAAAAATTTAAGTCACTGGATAAACTTCATTCGTAGGACTACCTGTGAAGACATTTAAAACTAGAGTTCTTTATAGGTGCCTTATAAGGAACTCTATTTAAAACCAACCCTTAGCAATTAAGGTGGCGTTGCCTGATTTCGAATCATGTGGTGTTTTCGAAAAAAATAATTCTCGCTACGAGTGACTGGTATCAAACGACTGTGTCGGCAGGTTAGCTTGTCGAGCCGTATATTCTGCATCTATGTTCTTCGTTCTGAAATTTAAAAAATTACAATGTATGATTAAACTAATATTAAAATATTAAATATAAAGACATGAGACTTCGAAAAGACTAAAACAGGTTGTGATTACTTCATGCCGTTTCACTGATCCGCACAATGACTTCATTGATTAATTTTGGTGAATTTGGTGAATTTCGATGGTAGTGATGACAGAACTGGTACCACAAATTCCTCAGAGTGACTCACTCTGAATTTTCTGTATAACAAACTCTGACGAAAACTTACTATAACTGATAGAAATGTAGTTAGAGGAGCGCCCCTAGACGTCTCTACAGGTAAAACGACACCAGTGCCCCTGAAAGTGCCGGGCAAATACCAGAGTTTCCCGTTTATTTCGTTCGACCCGTTTATCCCAATGAGGATAAACCTCATTGTCAAAAAAAAAATAGTAGAGCAAAATCATTGCACATACTTTCTCATATACGTTTCTCCGTCTGGAGCATAGAGTGAGAAAAAAATTATACAGAGAAAGGGTCATTTCGGGCGTGTGGTCCTCCATATTTTGGTCGTCTTTCAGTGTTATTTCTATTAATGCTCAAGGTCGCTAGGTGAACTACCTTCGTACCCAGAACTTCGTCATGGTGTCTGAGTAGACTTCTGCTTTGCGAGCATCATGAGCTACAATACACACATTTACGTGCTACTTATATTTATTTAATAAATACCTAACAAGACCAGTGTATTAAAATTGTGCAATGAATAAAAAATTGAAAATATTTCCCAAAACTTTATTTGTGTTTGTTTGGAGAATATATTTCCCTCGCATACTCGTATAAAAATGATTTCAAATCATTTTCTGATATTTTTCAAAATATTGAAAAAGTTTTTAATATTTTTTCCACTTGGGAACACCTTACTCCTTTTCAACAGAAATCAAACGACTCGACGCCTTGGGACAATGTACAACAACGGTACGTAGCCATAGCGTCATTGTGCGTGAACCGTTCGAGTTTACTTCAGTTTTATGAACCAAAATACACGCACTTACATATGACTAATGTTATTCCACTAAATATTTCTTATAACAAGTGTATTGTTATTAATATAAAGGAAGGGGGTGAATTCATTGGAAAAATGTTTCAAAATTTTATCTTGCTTAAAGCAAGAGTAACAACTTTTCTCTCTTTCACTAAGAAGGGTCTCAACGACCTAGTACCTAAAACGTCACTGTGTAATGAATAAAAATGTGAGTCGTGTGAGTTTTATTCTGCTTCATGACTATCATGAACTGCAACACACACTCTTAAGTATCCCTTATTTTATTCTAATGAATCTTTAGTACGACAAATGTATTATAATTGATGAAAAAAAATTTTTTTTGCCAAACTACTTTTGTTTTTATTCGGAAAATGTATATTCCTAACCTCTCAAAATACTATAAAACTTTTTATGAATTTTTTCTTTATCGAAATTTTTTTCGGAACTTTTCCTAGTGAGCAAGAGCAACACCTTGCTCTTTTTTCACTGAGAAGTGTCTTGATGATCTGGGAAATCGTATGAGAAATTGAAGTACCCACCACTTCGTCGTAATGTGAGTCGTCAACAACCTTAGGTTGCTTCTGCATCATGAGCATCTTGTGCTACAATACACAATCTTACGTATACGCATGTTATTCGAATGAATATTTAATGTTACACGTGTAACAACACTGATGCAAAAATGGAAAAAACATTGAACATCGTTGCATTTTTTGTATACGGAATACATATGTCCCTAACCTCTAAACACGTCTTCAAATAATTATCTGATTTTTTCGAAAACTTAAAAAATGTTTCAAAATTTTATCATTCAGACAAGAGTATTATGCGGCCGTATGCGACCCACACTTTTTTTATGTCCTGCGAGATACATCAAATTTTTACATCAAATTTTTTTATCAAAAGTTAGAGGGTACAACTTTTTGTTGTGCATGACGTGGCGTGTTCGTTGAGAAAAAATAAAAAAATGTTTTCAGAGTTGCCCTCTGTTACATTACAATATGCAAACATTTTATTATAATACTAAATGTACTTTTCAAAAAGAAAGAAATTGTACTACTATTAGTTTTTACTATTTAGTTTTTCCAGATTGAAATAATATACATTTGTCGACGAGAATCAAAATATCATTATCAAAATAAATAAATATTACCCATTATTTTTATTCATCGTGCAAAAGTTGGAAAAAAACAACATTCCATCCCGCTCTGTTCCCATTGATCGAAAGTGTGTGAAAAATGGCCTGCAGGCTCAGATAAGTTGGGCAGCGCGGATTTAAATAACAAAAATAATAATAAAATTATTGTCAAAAAAGCAGTTACAAACTGCGCATGACCACATGGAAGACAATAAACTTGTTTACACTCCGGAAGCAATCAAGGGACCATTCCATCAATTCCGATCAAGGTTCCTAAGGCAGAGGCAGATGTAACATTTCAGCGCACTCCTAAGATGAGAATAAAAATAGTCCGGTAAGTGTTATAATTTTAACAGAATACAAACAAATTTGTTTTTAATAAAACACAAAACAGTTATTTCAGAAGTACACTTTATTATCAAAGTATAGATTATTCGGAACACATTGTTCATAAATCGTAAATATTAAAATAACACTAAATTCATTATTTATTATTTCAGTAGACATGAGCCTAGAGAGGCTGTATAAAAATTCGCCTCTACCCGAAGGTACACAGGAGAAAAACCCGAGCCATATGATAGATCCTACGGAAGGTACCGTTTCTAATAATTTCTCTCCGTATCTAATAATTATGTCTTATCCCAACTAATCAAGTGATCATTGTCCATATATTGGAATGTTACTGTATTGTTTTATATTTCCTTTAAATCGTTTGCATTCCTGTATTCTAGTTTTCAAACCGTTTTTCGTTTGATGTATGTAGCATTAAAATCTTTACACTTAATTTGGTATACTGAGTTTTTCTCATCCATAGGATCTTTCTTATCTTTTCCTTTGTTTGTCAAATTAGTCCTTTTATCTTATATCGTTGATATTAATTTCATATTTTCGGCCTTTAAAAATGTTATAAAATTGTTGCATGAACCGCGTAAACATTTTTGAATCGTAAATTCTATAAACGAACTGTTAAAGTAAATAAACGGTTGTTTCTTAATTGACGGAAAACATTCAGTCATTTTGATTATCGGAATTAGTAGCTTCGTACGTGAAGACCAGACGGATATCGTGATTTGTATTGAACTATAGATACTGAGGTGTGTACATAGTACGTTGGAGTGTGATTAGTTTTCTAACATTAATTTTTTGTTCAAGTATTTTTTAAAATGTATTGTCACATTAAAAATAGTACTAACTTACATTATTTAATAATGTTGTATTTTAATTGCTGTTTAGTATTGAAGTAGCTCTGAGAACAATGAAAAATGTATCACTGAAACAGTGACATGATTATAAGTATATTTCCTGATCTGAACCGTGTCAGGGGAGTTATACCCTCTTATTGCATGTTGCTTGCATTATCGTATAAATTGTTTGGGTTCAATATAATAATAAATTATTTATTAATGTTTAACAATTATAAGAGTTTTAGATAAAGTTATAAAAATGTGACCTCATTTATACATATATTATTAAAATGAATATAAATATTTTGTATGGTAATATTAATTATTTTCACGATGTATAAAATGTTATATATCGTCATGAATATATAATTTTTTATTTACATATAACATTTTTGTAAAAGTACTCTCTCATATACTTCTGCTTTTACGGTGGACTCATTGGACCACTTTGGTCAATTTGACTTTCAAAGGCATTCTACCTTGCATACAGTTGTAAACCGCGGAGGTTGATGAATGACGATGAGCGAATATTGTGGTGGGATGATAGGCAGGGGAAACGGGAGACACCCCGAGAAAACCTGCCGCGAACACCGCTTCGTCTGCCATCGTGAATTCTACTTCAATCGGACAGGGTTTGAACCCGCGTCACCAGAGGTAGAAGGCGAGTACGCTACGCACTACGCCACATGTATATACAAGAGAGAGAGGTATATATAAAATTAAAACAAAGAAGTATAATTTAAGCTATCTCGAACGTAAAATTGTTTGGGTTCTGTAGAAACGTAAATTGAGGAGGTAACCGGCTTCCAGTAAAAAAAATGATATCCGGATGACGGCGGACGACGAAAGATAAGTCGTGGAAGTGGTTGATACGAGAAGAACGTAACGCGACTTATTTTGTGATTCATCCCAACATTTCATATGAGTTGGTTTCACGTGTTTAAGGTTCTTGCATCCTTTCTGCTACTCCAGGTCAGTACTACTAGTTCTCGTAATAACGTATGTTATTAATTACATTTCAATCCCAATCAGATATTTTGCTTCGAAATGAATGGGATGTATCGAAAAAAATGTTCTAATGAATAAAATTTACTTTCTTACGTCTCTTTTTTTTGTGGGATCGTCTTAAATGGTTTTCGTTAGGTTTAATGAAAAGTATGTTTTACCAACACGGAGCTTTGAGTTTTCTCTTTCTAGAATTGTGTTATTGGATTTCGAATGTTCATAAACGTCTGATTTACAAAATGTTCGTTTATTAAGGCATTCTCATAACAAAACTGATATATTACTTTTATTATGATTATCACTAAGGTTTTCTGGCTTCTTATCCCACCCGTCCATTAACAAAAGAGAGGTAGTATTCATAAAAAGCAAGGACATCTNCCAGTAGAGGTAGCAAGGACATCTTCTGACGTCAAGGACTCCTCCCCTCTACCCTCGTTTTCCACCTCCCCACTCCACCACTCATTTCAGGAAGTTGTTTCGCTCTTTCCTTGCGGTTCCTTGAGGTTGCGTTTGCTGCTCGCAGACACGCTGTAGTTATATAATCCACTTGCGATTAGTGGCTTGTGGGATTCGCTGGGATGTACTGTGTTTTCATTTATTTATTTAATATCAGTTGACGTAACATTGTCATTCTCTGAAACACTATTGTATCATATGATGTATCTAAGATCTAATTATCTCAGCCCGCGAGCGATTTTCTGAACACTTTCGATCGATCGGGTCGACTCGGAAGGATTCGTTCATTGACGCTAGTGAGTTAATCTCCCCGTTCAGCTTCATGTTACGATGTGAAATGGCACCACAAAAATTCTCGTTCCTTACCGTAATAATGTTTCGTGATTTTTCATCAAAATCTTTAAAGTTATTCTCGACAAGTTTTTCAAATACATAGATATATTTAAACATGGGTACAATCATTGCTCGCTTTATAGTGTAGGATTATCTACAACTAAATGCGACTTGCAGGTTAAAGATGGCGACCAATTCTTCCTCTACTCTGGATTCGAACGTGGCGCTCCAGTCCACACAGCGGGAGGTAAGTGAATTTGAAGAAGAACTATCGTGTAGGTTATTATCAAGTCAAAGTCAAACTATCCCACAACAGGCCCCGAAGGTGCCCAAGGGGTTCGCGGAGGGTAGAGCTCCGCAATTACTTGAACTCGGCACTAGGAAGAGGAGATGTGGTCAGCATCTCGCTCCGACCGGTTTGAACCCCAGCCATCCAGCCAGCAGTTCAGCGCTCTACCCACTGAACCACGCTGACTCCGTAGGTTATTATCACTGTACATAATCATTCATTGCATGTACCATATCTTTTCAATCATCTATACTATACTAATAAAAGTGAATTCTATGGAATGTCTGTGGCACGGGAATTGGAAAAAGGAAACGATGAAATTATTTAAAATTTTAAATGACACTTCTTGAGGTATATTGTAAGCAAACCGCAAAGTATGGTTAATATTGATGAATTACAAGAGTAGAAAAAAAAATTACTTGCTAATCAGTAATGTGAATCTTCACACGCATGACTGTTGACTATGAAGCTTACTAATGTGTGCGCCCGAGTTCTATTGCGTTACGTGAGACGGACGATCCACTTAACGAATAATCTAACCGGATAAGCAAAATCCAGTATATGGAAGCTGCGAAAAACATTGTTTTCAAGTACATCACCTAAAAGTGAAATGAAAACCAGAGAACTCAGAGGTATTAACTATGAGCTTTGTTTATTACTGTGTATGTTCTTTTTGTCTGTATTCGTAGTTGCGTGATACGGGTTACCCCTTTGGGGGTCCTAAATTACCTTTCGGCGTCTCCATCTTTAAATTTATTCTATTCCAATTAACCACTTAAAAGTTTGATTTACTGAATTTAACTATTTATCTAATACAGAGCTCACTCGCTTGGCTTAGTGTGGCGTATCTTCCACACCTGGGAATCGACCGAGATATGAAGCTGATCCAGGATCGCTAGGGAGACAAGAAACAAACTTAATACTATTTATTCCACTAACTAAATCCCATCGGTACAGCTGCACCCAATACCTTTTTACCCTTACATAATAAACGAGACAACTCCAGAATACATCAATACAATAATTAGAAGTATCTGTCGGATACTTAGTAGGAATAACAAATAGTGAAAACAGTAATTAGAAGTATCTGAAGGATATTTAGTCCCTTGGATCCAACATAATAGAAGTTACTAACATAAACGTTCCAAGAATGAATCTTACGGAGCCACCATGGATTGCCACCCATGTGCCGGAGTGCAAGTCCCCTTGCACTGCCCATGCGTCAGCTCGTTCACCGTCTCGCAAGATGGACGTCGGGGGGGGGGGGTGGGGTGGGTGG
>NNCF01127357.1:70755-84038 GCA_002313205.1 Laupala kohalensis
CAAAAAAACAAAAAAACAAGTGTCGGAACAGGAAACCATATTAAGAGCAAAATAAACTCTGAGAGAAATATAAACCGCCAAAAAAATTATCTACAACGTAGAATAAAGAAAAACTCGTCACAAAATCAGCGCGTTTTATAGTTGTCTTTTTGGACTAAGCAAAGATGATCTGAAAGTCTGATAAAACTGTGTGTTTATGGAGCTCTAAGAGTGCTAGTAGATAGTTTTTTTCTCACCGAAGGTGGTACACTTTTGTTCTAGTGTCCTATAAAAATAGAGAAGTGCCAGCGGTGGAAAACTAGTGAGGATTTTCTCATAGCTCTCGCAAACATTCCGCGTAGTTCCTTATAGTGGGTTTGGATCACATGGATAACAACTGCTACCGTTCCGGGGATGGTAAAGGATCGAAAAAGAAAATTGGGGAGAAGCTAGTAGAGGCGTAGTGAACACGGTGGGAGAGGAGTCAAAAATGAAGGCCTATGCCACAGACGTTATATCTGCCCAGAACAGACGAAAAAGCCATAAAATTTCTGAGCGTTCATGGAAATTTTATCGATTACCTACGAAAACGTGGAATAAGGAAAGATGGAATATCTAAGCAATAGAGCATCTGGGAGTGAGAGATTTATAATGATGAACGAGCAGGATATATGAAGAAGGGTGATAGGACTGAAACCCAGAGGAGATGTACATAGCTTTGGGTTTTGGGGAGAGTACGACACGGAGGAAAAAGTGATCCGAGATGCACTAAAAAGAGAAAGGGAGACGAACCTACTATGAGACGAATGAATGCGAGAAAACACAACAGATGAAGGCAAAATGATGACAGACAGGAAAAGACTTGGACTTAGACATGTGATACATTGTGAAGGTGATTATGTTGATAATGATCATGAAAGGTAAAAAAAATGAGTTGAGCAAGGATTTTCTTGTCAAAGAAGGTTTTTGACTAAAATAAATAAAAAATGCTGTCGTTTCTCTTCCCCCTCTNACAACAGATGAAGGCAAAATGATGACAGACAGGAAGAGACTTGGACTTAGACATGTGATACATTGTGAAGGTGATTATGTTGATAATGATCATTAAAGGTAAAAAAATGAGTTGAGCAAGGATTTTCTTGTCAAAGAAGGTTTTTGACTAAAATAAATAAAAAATGCTGTCGTTTCTCTTCCCCCTCTAGGACTCCACCAAAAAGAAAGCGGGAACCGTATGCCACAAATTTGAGAAATAACTTTGTGCATGATATAGTCGACAATTTAAAAAAAATTACGCACTTGGAAGTCATGAAACTTCTTTCTTGATATAGAACATTACCTAGTTCTTTCCTCTACGCCTTGGAACCAAGTTTTCACTCAGGACTATAACATATGGAGTATCAACTATGTGAAACTGAAGTATCAGGCGTCAACGAGGTTACTGTTTACTACAGGTCACGAGTAGTGAATTTCTTTGATGTTTGTGAAAACTTCTGGTACACGAGTTCTTGTCACATTAACTCTCTTCTGTTGAGTCATAGGGACTCCCCCTAAACGTCACGACAGGCAAAACTACACTCGTACTTCATACCTGAACGTTGAAAGAGGCGCGAGACGACAGGCACAAAATGGCGGCGCCAATGAGAAGTGTCATGTGGTCTGCAGACTCATCGGCGTCACTCTTCTTGTCTCAACGGCGCACAATTCAAATTTTGAATTCATTCATGTGACTCAAAACTAGGAATGGTTACTTTATGAATGCGACTTCCCCATATCGCAAATAAACCGCAACAAAATCTTGCCTACAGTTTGGGGATGTCTTTGCTCCCTCCAGTGGTCGGAAACCGAACCACGTCGCGAAAGTGCTTGATTCTGACTTTTCTGACGTCATCTTTTTTGACGTTGAGGTACTACATTCGTAGCGGTTACTTCTCAAAAGTTCGAATTATCGCCATAGCGCCACAGACATCCCCACATCTCGGCACAGTTCAGAAGCGATATGTGGGCATATAGATTGTAAACAGGTAGGTTCAGAATTATCGGGTCGAAGTGAAGAGTTGTTGTGACCTATAATCTATACTCCATGTTCCCTGTATCTGCTCCTGCTTTCAGCGGCGTCTGCAACGTCTGCAAGGTGCCGCTTCGTCAGAGGGACCGGAGTACGAGTGGAAGTTAGGTGGCATTTTGGCGTTGAGAGCGTACAAGCGAGGTATTCATTTCGAGCTGTTCTCCAACGTGGCAGCTGCTCGGCCCTTTGACGACTTGGTCCTGCGCTTGCTGGGACCTCCCGCGATCACGTACTACGTCCAGCTCAAACATTCGCGACCGAGCAGCAAACGGAAAACGGTTAGCTATCAGGTACCGTTTCTCCAATTCAACTAGCTCATTTTGCTCTGTCTCAGAGTTCTGATACAATATCCTGAGATACTTGTTAGTTTTTATATTTATCTACTACGTTCGTGATATTAATTTTTCACTTTTGTCTAATTAAAAAGTTAAACATCATAAAGAAACACACACAAATACATAAAGTATTAAGTATTATACATATATCATTTCAAAATCTGGACAGAAGAAAAATGCAACGGGACAGCTGCCACCGTGTTGCCTAATAGAAGGGTTTCCGCTGAATAGTAGTCAGTTCGGTTGCCAGAAGACGACCGCACGAACTGATTCAGTCAGTCGCTTGAGAGCAGGTGAAGGCAGAAAACCACAACGTTCAAACACCCTGCTGGGTACGTTGAAATAGAAAAATGGTGTGAACCAGTTGGGATCTTTGACGACGGCGGTTAAGAACTAAAAAATATTTTTAAACAAACATTACAAATAATACGAAGAAATATAATATATGATATAATATGCGAACCATACAGAAAATTGTTTGGGCAATAACCCTGTTCATAATTATCTAATCCAAAGTGGAGCCTTTTCTTAAATGTTTATTTTCATTTTATTAGAATAGTACAGTCTTGACAGGTGCCAGTCCCCTTGTCTCTGTCGCATAAAGCAATACAAGGATCTCTGCTATTTGACAAACCTTATAATGGTTTTCTTATCTTGATCCTCCATCCATACTTCGTCTTAATCCAACCTATCTTGCTAACAAATTCCATATATAGTGCATACTTTGTCTGCTTGTCCATTAATGTGTTTTCTGCTGTCAGGTTTAGAATATCTTCCTTCCCATATTCTCTAATGTAGCATTCTCGCTCAGGCGCATAAAGTGGGTAATCCCACAACATGTGCTCAGGGGTTTTTCCCTCGAATTCACAGTCACACATGTCATCGTTAGTCTTCCCAAAATGCTTTAAATATTCCTTGAAATCTCCGTGGCCAGTTAGAAATCGCGCCACATCCTTGGTCAGCACAAACCATTTCTTATCCTTCTCCGTAAATCGGACGTCAGGTCGTCGTATCTCCGAACTTAAATCCAAGTCGGAACATAGGGAGATCTTCACAGAAATATATAAATATTATTCGGCCATGAAATGTCGTAAGTGTTTAATCATTTGTCTAATGGCTTGTTTACACGAGCTCAGTTTTGGCCAACGGAACTAGTCAGGGCTAATAAGGAGACATAGTGACAAGTGGCCGTATACAAATTGGTGATAGTGAAAGGAATTAGTAGGCAGAAAGCAACATGACGCCACGGTCCAATATTTTTAATAATGAATCATTTGAGAAACTAAGTAAATATTATAGTAAATAATAATAATAACAGTAATAATAACAAATGTTCCCTTATATATTACGAGTCGTGAATTTTTTTGCCCTCCTCAATTTTGATTCCTCGTCATCGCCACCGAATGGAATCGTTCTCAGGTATAAACAAAATGTAATAAGAAACATTAACGTAACCACGAGAGAATTGAACGTGATATTAATTGTGAACATTAACTCAAAATATGTTTATAAAAATAGCAGAAATCACACAAACATGTTATAAAATTTTATACTCCATAGTTTTTCTGTGTCAGTGCGTAAAATCACAAATTTGTTGTTGTTTTTTACGATTTTTGATATTTTATACAAATATAGTGAACTTGATTATGTAGTAAAATTGAACCTATTTTTAATACAGGCTTTCACCAGTGATTCAGGAGATTTCAGTTTACAAAAGTACTTCCATTGGTACGAAGAATTTCGGGAGTTGTACGAAGCACCCGTAGGTAGTCTCTCTGACGATCAAAAGGTGCTCCTTGAAACGTCACTGGATTGCATGCGATTGGTGCTTTTCACAACCAAGGATGTTCGACGTGTAGGAGAGAACAAGAACCATCAACAGAGTGATTTCCCTTTCGATGATATTTTTTCCACCAATGACGACGAAGGGGAGAATGCATTTATCTTAAATTCAACTGACACCCAGGTATACGAACTTCTACTTTCACTTACACGTGTTAGTAAAAAAAAGTATTGTAAACACCCAAGAAGTATTTTTTTGTAAATCTGTTGAGATCGTTACAAGTCTTTTCGCTAAGGTTCGCGACGATATTCGGTGTTCCATGAGAATATTTTGGAATTCGGCTCTGAATTCAACATTTATCTTGATCGAGCGATCGAGCTCATCCATTTGATGTTCTATTCATATAAAATCAGCTATTTTATTTGCCTTATGTTAACAACAAAATATCGGTTAAAAGTGCTTCGCTTCTTTACAAGAAAGACCATAAATGTTTTTCTACATCCCATTTCGGAGAAAAAATTATTTCAGAAAATTTACGACAAAAACTTTTCCTTAAAGGATAAACTTCTGTCATATTTTACCTAAATAAAAATCAATATTGTTTAACATAAATCAATATTTAGTGCCGATAATAAAACGTATTTTAAGGAAAACATTTTAAATGTAACTCCTTAAAATGCGCCTTGCAATGGGCACTTTTTGTGTTCTCACCTCAATAAAAAATTATTCTATATTTAATAAAATATTATTTAATGTCGTAAAACGTAAAATAAATGAAAGAAAAATTTGATGAGATTGGTTTTTATTTAGGATTTTTGATTTTTTTAATGAGCTTTGAAACCCGAGTGCACATTACTTTGTGTATGATAGAAGACATATCTTAACTGTCAGTTCATTTTACAATGACCATATTGCTCGTTTTAAAAGTCAAAACACTATTAGCTGAACGTTAATTTTTAACTGATAGTCAAATATTCGTATTAAGATTTGACCGAAAATTTCTAATGATAGCAATAATTCTTATGGAAACGGTTTTTGATTTCAATGATATAATAGTTTATCTAAACAAGTATTCTTAAATAATTTAGATAAAAATTATGAAGATTTATAATGATATTTAGTTATGAAGACTTTGACAACCGTAAAATATTATTATTTTCTTTTTCCAGATTTGGGGTTTATTTGATAAACATGACGACGTTGCCAAAAAGAAGTTGTACTCCGAAGAGTTTTTAGAAAAATTAAAAATATTTCACAAACAAGCATTTTCAAATGAAATGGATGAAATAATCAAAACGGAGATGACTCAGGTTTTCGGAAGTAATGCTGAAAAGTTTGTTGGATCATTCATGACTTTTCTGAAACTATGGTCTGAAAAAGACAAAAATAACTTCTGCCTCTCCAATCAGACTTTGATGGATTTCTTTGGACAGCAGTTAAGAGAATCAACTTTACAATTGGTGTGCAAGGATCTTGAATTCGAGGTAAGAGAGATATTTGAATCCTTTATAATATGAATCATCTGTTATATATTAAATTTTCAGAGGAGTTAATTGAGAGTCCAAAGTCCTGGTCCTTACCAAGACAGAATACTTGAATCAAACCAAAGAAACCAATAATGTGACACCATCTGCTCCGTTAAACATTTACAAATAGCCTCTCTAGTAAAAATGGCCATTGAGTGGCCACCTTAGCTCCAAACAGTCATTCATTTCTAGTGGCCACCAATGGCCGTTTGACGATAACAGATGGCCAACAAATGGCCACTTTTACTAGAACTTTGTTAAATCAATATAGAAATGAGAAGTATTAATCGGTTGGAATTGAAAGAACGTCCATTGACTTGAACCAGTAAACGTGTTATAGGAACATATTCTGAAAAATTTGCGCGATGCTCTCTCCACTGCTTCGAAACCGCTGCGCGTGGTTGTTCCCGGTGCACACGCTCCTGGTCGTCGTGCAGCCAAACTCATCCAAGCGATCCTCGCAGAATGGGAGGACGCCTGGCTCTATGTGGACGCGAGTATCCTCAGGGGATTCCATTCAGAGGTCCTCATCGCTGCTGCTCGACGCGCCGCTGTCCTTGTATTAGATGTGGAGCTTAACGAAGGTGAGGGGAAAATGTGAATGAGGATGTTTCCTTGAAGTGCTGCAATTAACTACGTAATGACCATATCTTTGACATTTAAGATCCAATATAATTAAGTCTATAAAAATACTACGTGGATCACTTACAGAAGAACCACACATGTCAGTTTCTTTATCTAATTCGAATTTTAACATTGGGCACAACATTTGAGGATAAATGTATCGTTGTTGACAACATTACTACGTATTAACGTACAGATACACAGAACTCTGAAAAATGGATTTGATTGAGAAAAAACTCACAGGCTGTTCGTTTAAGTGTCGTTCATCAAATAAACAGAAGTGAACAGTGAAAAGAAAAATGAAAAGTATTGACAGAACCTACCCTTTACATTTTCGTGTTCTCTCTTCTTCTCCTTTAACACTTTGTTAATTACTTCTCTTACGATCCTATGTCCATCACCTACGTCTTAAAATTCTTATAACTGACCTTGTTGTCGATTAATGCTATCCTGTCACCAAAATAATATATGCCTAACAGTCTCATTAATTTAACCTTCTTTGCTCCCCATTCTCCTGAAATAGAACAGTTCCATAGTTTCGTCTTTTTACATTAACATTGTGCATTTTCTAACTTTTAGATTCGTTTCAAATGTTCATAAATGTGCTGTTAAATATGCGATAAGTACTTCAAATGGCTTAAGCCATTCTTTGTTCTTAGACCTGAAGCTGACTTCTCATGTTTAACCATAAATTACCTCTTCTTTATCTGAATTTGCCCATTATTTTCCATCCTTACATGTGCTCTTTTACCATTTTCCTTCGTGCGCGCTGTTTAATGTGCTTCCTTCCCATAAAAATTTGTAACAAACATTTCTCGTTTGTTACGGTTGAAACTATTTTATAGCATCTTGATAATCTCATTTAACACAAGCACTTTTTTCCTTTCAACTTTTTCTTGTAGTTTTGAAGGGTGCCAATATAGGTTCCATTCAATAGCTCAAAAATGAAAAACGTGAATTAAGAATCAAATATAAAGTTTTGTGGCTCATTTATCTACACGCGAGGAATCCGAGGGAACAAGGTGGGAAACATTGATTTTAATAGGACTTATAAATTTGTACCATTCCAAAATTATTGGAGTGAGAGAGTTCTGTTTCAATGTGTGTTTCTAATTCTCTGTCTGTAATTTTCTCGACAATTCGCAGATGTGACTCTGGCACGCGTTTTGATTGCTGCAGCTGGAAGTACAGTGCGGGTAGTAGAGCTTCAATCTGAAGAGAGAGTACTTGTGGGAGTAGTTAGTCCTGAAGAGACAATCTTGGACATATGGCATCTAAACGAACTGAGTGACGAAGCGCAAAATACGATGTTAGAACGCTCCGTCATATTTCAGGTAGGAGAGGCAGATACGGGATTGCGGATTTTTTTTAAAAAGCGGGGGGTGGGAGAAGAAATTTTTTAGTTTGGACAAAGACCGTATATGTTTATGCACATATTTCTTCCGTGTACCTTCATGTAGAGAAGATATATGACAACTTTCACGAGCAGAAAATATGTGATAGGTGAAAAAGGTGACGATCTGGGTTTCGAACCCGGGGTTTCTCTTTCGATTTCGGGGGGCGTTAACTTCTACACCACCCTTTCACCTTTCACAACTGTACACCATATCTGCTCAAGGGACCCGGGATCTAATCTCGTTTCGTTGCTAATTTCACCTGACAGAAAGTGATTACCACAGATGTCTGATCTTCATTTTATGGATGTTTCATGCAAATTTTGATACTTTGAGGTACTAAAAGTCCTAAATTGTTGAGAGTAGACTAAAAGTATTGAAAGTGGCATATTTTGTATAAAATCAAACAATTAACAATGATCCATCACTTTTACTTTGTTGAATGTAATTTTGTTACATATTATTGTTCTTTAATAATAATAATAATAATAATAATAATAATAATGATTTTTGCAAATTGTAGCTATTGTTTTTCATGCAAGGGTCATCAGGGTTTTCTTTGAGAGCGATTTTACTCAAGGTTCTTACATCAATTCTCCGTAGCCAAAAGAACCAGCATATTGCTATGAAACCATCATCTCACTCACAACTTGTCTGGAAGTAGGGCAATTTGATACTGAAGAAAAACACGTTTAGATGGGATGATAGTGACAATTTAGGCGCATATTTTAATTCCTGATCGTAGAAATCAACAATAATTTCTTTTTGGCTTTTAGATATGTGAGCTGTTAACGATTCCGAACAATCGAGTTTATATGCAACGCTTCTTCGGTAGATGGAGGATTTATATACAAGTCCTGAAATATTTTGCAAACGAAGCCATGGGTACTCAATAAACCTATAAAAATAGTAAGTGTAATTTTTGCAGGGACAAAAACTGTCGCTGAAGGATCTGGAAGTGACGTGGCCCACAATTGCGACAGACGTCAGTGCGGATTTCATGGCGTCAGATAGACAATTGTTCGTTGGAACTCCACTCGATGCGTATGATGGTACGTACAAATAGGAATAACATCTTCATTATCATGTTTTTACTTTTAAGTTTTAATTTTTCCTTCTGCAAAATTTTCCTTGTTTTCCTTTTCCTTAATTGCTCCGTTACAATCAACATTTCTTTCATGGTATCCCAAACAATATACCTGTTGTCACATAATGGAAAAACTCAATTCAGGGTATGAACAATTTTATTATTCATTAAGTTCTATCAGCTTTGCTCGCGTAATTTTGTTTTTCTGTACTTATAACTATTCTGAATCGCAATTGATGCTTCTAAATGCAGAAATATGTTGATATATTCAAGAAGCCGTCACTTAATTTATCCTTGGATATATGTTTAAGGCTATTCCTAGCAAATTTACACACACAGCTCATTTTAAACCACTGCACTAACAAAATCATTGCAAACTGAAGTGCAATGAGCAGACACAATCATTATTTATCGTCATTCCTTGTCTGTTGGTATTTAACATGACCCCATATGATGAGCATTGCATAGGGTACTCTTTCATACTCGTAATATGTGCCACTTTTGTCATCAATATTTATTTTGATACTTTCTCCATAAAACACTGACCATGGGCAGATTTCGCACATATTAATTCACTGATTATTAATTTTTTTTTATGTATACAAGTATTAGGAACACATTATCCACTAATGAATATGCATTGGACCAAGGACTTTCAAATGACACCCTATTAGCCTAAAAGACCGAATTTCGGTTTAAACGACCATTCTGTGAAGCCATGAATTAGAGATAATGTATGTGATTGTGTGTGGTTACATGGTAAATGGGGACGATGGAGTAAAACATGTGGAGGGGGAACACAGTCCATAAAACTCCATCGATTCTTTCATCCCGGAAGGGACATCTCTACGATACCACAAAAAGAACACATTTAAAGAAATACCGATATAAGTACCAAGAGGGTCGGGAGAAAATGCGTACGATGAAAATGTGGATGTCGTCCATGGTTTAGTCCCGACGCACTTTGGATTCACGGAGCAGTTCGTGGCCCTTTCCATCCGATCCGTGGAGAGCCGTCCGGATTGTCCTCACACGCAACCCACACCCTGTTCTGTGGAAATCCCCACCAGATGTTGCCCTTCACCTCTAAACCGCACCCTCTCCTCTCCGAACGGCATTTGGTACAATGACTCCGGTTCAGGATCACGTTATTTCCCATCATTTTTCTTTACTTTACGCCAGAGTATCTTTGATATCTTTATAAGAAAGTCCAATCATTTTTCAATCAGAAAAAGCATATAGGTAATAATCGGTTCCACATTTGGACCGCGACTGGTACATTTGGAATAACAAAGTTCAGGTCGCGCATGTAGTGAGACACTTCTGACACTCCGGGACGAACGAATACTATACTTCGTTCGCAAACCTTCTCGGACGGAACGTGGATCAGGCACTGTGCGGTGTTGAAGGTGCGCATTTCATAATAACTTGTTACTTACAGAGAACCCAACAAGTGGACAACCCAGAGTCGGGCCTTACGCAAGAAAAAATTATACCGAACACAACGTAAGCACAATATAGAATCAAGAATAAAATTAATCATAAATTATATGGCGATTCAGAACCCAAAACCTCACTGGACACTAACTACTCCTCGGGAGGCGTCGCATCAACCGCTACTTGGAGACAACAGGGTACGGGTTGCCGGTGAAAGGTAATATCCGGTGGCGATTTCCACAGTACTGAAAGTGGAGTGAGTCGACTGACACAGACCAGAAGGACCCAGGAACTGCTCCGTGAGTTAAATGTGCGCCGACCCAATGTCGACCCAATGTGAAGAGATATGGTTAGTCGAAAGCACCTCACATCTACAAGCAAAAGAACGACGTGTTAAAAAACTTGACCAATGTTTTTAAAATTCGTAATAACTGGAGTTTTAAAGCTGAAAAATATTTGTTGAACTTTAAAATTGAGGTAACCAGGTATACCTATCCAATCATTTTGTAAGTGCATTGTTATTAATATAATACAATTTTTAGTTACTTTGTAATAAATGTGTATGTTCCGACTGTGTACTAATATTTTTCAGTTCGGCACAAATGTTAAAATGTTTGGAGATCCTAGACTTAGTTGGGTTAAGTGATGAGTGGTGCCTGAGGTATATTGACAATTGAGTGAAATACTAGAAACTTTTGAAGAGTGCATTGAGATGAGTCTCTCGTTCTCACGGGGGCTTTTTTTGCAGAAAACATATTGCCTCGTCGTCTATCGCATTACAATATGGTTTCGTCGCGGGTCCTAACAGAGAAGAATGCGTTGGTTGGCGGACGATTGGCCCTCGAGAGTTTCCCGAAGAGGCTATTGGAGGACGCCGCTCGTCGCCTTGGTTACCTGCGTCAGGGTTACGACGAGATGCGTACATCTCAGATCCTCGAGAACAACAAGAGGTGAGATACAGACAAATTGCAGGACAAACTACATTGCAGCAGACAAAACTACCAATTTTTTTATACAACTTCCAAGTACCTACTCTGGGAGGGAAGTTTGTACTATCTACGGACAGGTCAAAAATTGTGATGGACCGGGACTCGAGACCGGGATTATGAGGAGACTGGGACCGTCGCAACTTTCACATTGCCGTAGAAGATGCAAAACTACCAACGTTTCGGTCATCCTAATGTAGCCTTGTGCATGATGTGCTTGGCTAACACCTGCCCCGCACCTAAAGAGATCGGGACTAACGCTATAAACGGATCGTGTCGTCTTGGCGAAACGAGAGTATCTGAAATCAATGTTTATGGTCCGACTGTAATTTTACGAAGAGTGCCTTTGGGAAATCGTCTAAATATGACGTTGAGGATAGGGGTGGAATACATCTTTTAAGAGAATTAGCAAACCCCCCAATATTGACATGAGTGGTATTGCTTGCGAAAAATTTGTTGAGGGTAATAAAATCTCAATGAGACTATAGGTAATAAATGGATCGTTATCGAGGTATTGCACAATTTGTATCTTTTACGTCATTCATTTATTGATACTGTTATATTATTTTTCGAAAGCTATTTACTTGTTTAGTGTACGTTTAAAAATCATTTACGGGAGTAAAAGTGAATACTGTAAAAGTAGTTACTGTAAATACTAAGACGACTTGTGTTATTTAATATGTAATAGTCACTGTTAGTAGAAGTGTGGGAAACAACAAATTGTATTACAAACATTTTGGAAATTGCTGTCGATCAAAATTGATGTATAGCTTATCTAGCATGGCTAAATATACTGAACTGAGGGATTAGCACCGTTTTAAAAGCGTATAATCTAGGAGCGTCATATCCAGGAGCTGACGGTCAATTGCGGATCAGGTGATCAATTTTTAATTTAGCTTTCAAAGTTTCATAATCCCCTTTATAAGTTGCTTCTACCTTAGAACCCTTATTTGATGGGATGGTCCCTTTCTTGCTTCTGGATAGTAAACTCCACGTGGTCATACGCAGTTTGTAACTGCTCTTCTACAATAAATTTACTAATTTATAAATTTATTTATTTATCCGCACACAAGTAAGGGCGAGTTGAAGAATATTCGAGCAAGCGCTCGGCTAAATGCTTGGAAGGATTCCACATCGAGTGACTGGAGGTATTTTGTGTTTGAAGGAAAGAATATACCTGTACGTTGTACCAGTTACTCCTGTATTAGTTGCCCTCTAATCTGATTCAATAGAAGGAGGGCCTGTTCGTTCCCTATGAACACTTTGAATTTTATAACGTATCTCAAACATAGCCCAACCCCTCTGGTGGCTCAGGAGTTAGCATACTCGCCCGCCACTCAGTCACTCCAGGTTTAATTCTCGGTTGGGTCAGAATTTTTTTTGTNATAGCTGAAACTATTGAAAAGCAACTCCTCTTTCCATCGTTGTGGGTGAACCCAGCTAACCAACCCTCCTACCAACAATAGCCCTAGCAACTACGTCCTATCCCGCATCGCTCCATGTAGATTAGTGTCAATAGCACGCTAGATTTTCCATTTACTAATACTACAAATACAAGATGACCCATCTCAGACAAGTACCATTGACATATCTATCTCCCTAGACAAGATATTTCCAACGATTCCATTCTTGTCGAAATCGATGACTCTCATTTCTTGCACCTCCTTTCTTAGCGCAAAGGATATTCGAAGACTGCATGGCTCAGAAGTGCATCACTTTTCACCAAAACTTTAAATAATGATTTGTAACTAAAAAATGAAATTTACAAATATTGTACAAAATTGCGATTATACTATTACAACACATATATAACCCACTCTTTGGGAGCTTCACAATATTTGTAATATCTTCTGCTGAAGTAGAGAGCACATAATTTCTTGCTGAGAAAAGACGCAAATGACTTTGAGGACGTGATATTGTCTTGCAGATGGATGGTCTTGAATTTCGAGGAAGCGTCTCCGTCTCCAAGGGTCTCAGCAGAATTCTTACAAGATATTGCGAGAAAGAGAAAAGCAGCTGTCCATTGGGTGGAATACATCAGTGGGAACTCCCTAGATGCTGTCTCTT